>NCKU01000719.1:0-34594 GCA_003675995.1 Dinothrombium tinctorium | reverse complement strand
CACACACACACACACACTTTCAATTGCCATTCATTCGCTAGATTTTTGAGCAAATCGCTAAAGCAGTAATTATGTGCGATGCAAAACAACGTGGATTAAGCAATTTATTGAGCAATGGTTTTTTTCAATTCACAGCTTGGCGTAAAACGCATTCATTACATTGAGTTAGCGGTGAAAAGGATTGCGTTTTGAAAATTGGGAAGTGATTTTTCTTTTTAATGCGCCGTTCACGCAAACGTGTGTCGAATTCAGCCGAAAGCGTAATTCGCTTCAAAACGCAGAATTTTTAAATTAAAATCTACTTTTCGCGAAAGAAAAAAACGCTTTTCGATTCAACTGCTTGTCGAAATGAATGCACTCGATTTGTGAGCCCATTTTAGGTGTTCTCGCGTTTGGGTCCACTTTTGCGATCGAGCAAATTTCAAACTCAAAGTATCTTTGCATTAGCGAATTTTCAGCGAAAAAAAGTCGAAGTACAAGGGGTTCAAAAAGAGGTTTTAGGTGTGTGTCGATTGCGAGTCAATTCTTCATTAAGCAAACAATTTTTCTTAGAAATAGCTGCTTTTTCTTGATTAAAGTCGAAATTCGTAATTAACACGTTTTCGCGATTTCTACTCAATGAAAATCGATTGAAATGTGCGCCAAAATTTAGGACAATTTAAGGAGAAAAAAGCGATTTGTTTGCTTATGCAATTAAACGTTTATCGATTGAAAAGTTCTCTGCTCGCTATTGTCTTAATTTCGAGTGTAAATTGAATTGAACAATCGAGAGACGATTTCAAATAAATTGAATGCGCTGTTTGAAACAGAAAAAAAAATGGTTGCAATATCAATGAATGCGGCGTAGATTGTCGCCATCGAAAAGGTCAGTATCGCAATGCAAACAATTGACAAGGACGTGTTTGCACAGCTAACATTTAAATTACAGCTACACTCGCGCAAAAAAAGCGTTTAAATGTAGCTGCGCGATTTGCTCGATTGTGAAATTTTGTATAATTTTCAATTGATGCTTGTAAGTTAAATTGTGGCGTGATTTTTCCCTAATCTTATTTTATTGTTGTTTATACTGTAACCTTGTATGTTCATCACACGCTTCTTCGGTACGAAATAATTTTCACGAACGATTTGTAAAGAAAGCGATGAAGATGAAAACGGCATATTTGTGTCATGTTTCGTGCGAAAATCTCAGGTCAACGCACCGTGTCGAATCGTATCGCAATGAGCGAACAATTTTCCTTTTCTAACATCATTCTTCGCGTTCAAACTCGCGATTTTATGGCTCCCAAAAACTTTTCTTCTTCTTTCATTGAGCAAACAAATTGAACAAAGCAACAAAATTTCGTTTGCTTCCGAGCAATGTTCACACTTTTAAACCAGTTAATCGAGTGTTTTACATTTCCGCGGTTTGCATATCCACGTTTTGTATTTAAAAAAAAATGTTGAAAAATTTCATTCAAAAACCAATTCCAAAAATTGTCAAAACAAATGCTTTAATCTACAATTTTCGAAAGCGATTTCGCTATTATTTTGATTTATTTGCTTTGTATAAAAAAACTGAATGCAAATACACGAAAGAGTAAAATGAAAATACTTTCTAAATCCTTGAACTTAACATTGAGTTTTTTAAAATGCAAAAACCAAATCATTGGCGCTTTCAGAATGGCTTCATGCAAGCGAATGTTCGCAATGTGCATTCGTACTGGACAGTATCTCGTTTTGATTTTTAAATTTTCTCGCTTAAACCTCTCAAAGTGCATGTAAATGCACAAGTTTCGAGTGCGTAGCCAATTGTTAATTTTGTTGAGAAGCTTAAAAAAGCGCAAATTGGTTGCGAATAGACGCTGATGGAATGTATTAAGCCTACGTTTTCGTATGCATTTTTTTAATAATCGCTCCTTGAAAGTCAATTCAAATTCTTCAATGCAATGTTACGTCAATTAGAAATAAAAATAAAATAAAATTGAAAAATTCATGAGCTTTTCGGTCAAAAAAAAAGTCTTTTGATGCGCATCATGTGAAGTTGAGTTGAGTCAATTGTTTTGAAATTAATTTCATTTTAGATTTTCAAATTCGGGGAAATTTTTCTTGACTAAGACGAAGTATTATAGTTTTAACTATTTCTTCGTTTATCAACGATTCAATCGAAGCAAAAATACTGAATTAGGTCAAATTTAGCTCATTCTTTAATTGAGTTCTATAAGAAATTTTACACGCGTAATACTCTTGAAGCGAAAAAGTCTGACAAACACTTAGAAGTGAATTTCGCTTTTTTTATTATTATGCCTTTTGTCCATAGCAGTACACTCTTTTCATTTAAAAATAAATGGAAAACAATGAAAAAGCATTTCGATGTGTTTTCTTTTCGAGTGAACATAATGTACCCTCTTTGTGGGGTATATTTCAAAATAAGCTTATCTACATTCGAAAAGTGGCCTCATGCAAGGCAAACAAAAGCCGATCTAAAATGGAAATTCACTGTGACCTGATCTCAAGCACATTGGCTTTACACTAGTGGCTTCATTAATATTTTATCTTCATGGATTCTCGATGATTGAAACTATAAATAAGTTTTATTTAAAAATCTAAACTTGCTTCTGTTTTGACTTCGATCGTGAAAATGTAAAGCAAAATCTTTCGAGAGAAAGCTCGTGTTTTTAAAAAAATTTTCAATGATTTAAAATATTAAATTGTCGACGAGGAAATTAAATAAAAAATTAAATTAAATAAACATACGAAACAAAAAATGAATTGCCACTTGATATTAATTTTGTTCAACTTCATTAGATTTAAAACAACGAACAAAACATTGCATCTTAACTATTCAAGTTAATCAAGAATATAAAATTTTTTGTAAATTTCTTAAATTTTCTAACCTGTTCTCCTATATATTTCAATTACTACGTAAAATTTGTCATCTGATTTTTAATCCTCAATTGATGAGCTTTGAAGTGCTTAATAACCTTCGACAAATCTTTTTGATTAAAAATATTTTCGATTTAACTATCGATTGCAACGATTCTTGGCACTTCTCGCTAAAGGATTGTCAATTTAAAATGAAATTGATAAAAACAAATCTCAACTCTTTGAATTTTTTCTGATAAGAAATTATGAAATACGAATTCATAATTTGAAAGCGATGAAAAAAAATCAAATTGAATATTTAGTTTCATTCGGCGTCATTGAAACACATTAACCTATTGATATTAAGTGCTTTTACGTTTCATACGACAATGAATCTAGTTAGAGTGGAAAATCACAAGCTTTGAGAAAATTATACACGATAAATGTAAATTTAGAATGTAGAACGAATAGATTTGCCTGTTTTCCAATTGTTTCGATTAAAATCTGAGCAAATATTTAAAAAAAATATCGCCTAACAAGAGGTTATTTTAGGTTTAAGAAAAAAAAATTCTCATTTTAAAAGTCATACTAAAAGTTTTTAAATTTAAAAAAAATTTCTAAATTTATTTCTTCAACATCAGAAAAAAAGACAAAAATATTGAAAATTTTCCGAAAAAGAATCGATAAAATGTTAAAAATAGGATCAAAAATGAGAGGAATCATCGAGAAAAATCTCAAACATTTATATTGCATAAGATGGGTTTTAATTTTGCAATTAAAGCGAAATACTTCCGAACAACAACTGATATCTGTCATATGTGGATATCGATTATATTTTTCCTATTATTATAAAGTATAGAAATGCGATAAAATTCATTCAAAAAAACTTTGAAAAATTTTTCTTCTAAAATTTTGCTTTTTGGAAATTTTGAATTTGATATGAGATGATATTTATTCAAACCGTCGTTCAAGACCTTTTATAATTCAAAAGGCCCTTTAAAACATATGAAATATCCTCAATAATTGATTTAAATCATTTTTGTCCTTAAAAGATTTACAATTGCTCATAAATTTTTAATAAAAAAAGAATCAGACAAATCGCTCGTCAGAAGCCAGAGTTATGAGGTCAACAAAAATGGCTTTAGAATGAGAAAATTTAGATTTTAAAATGACGCCTTTATTGTTTTAAAGTTTAGAATGATTTTTTAACATAATATGTTTATAAATTGTTCATTGTTTTCAAGTTGCAAATTTATTCATTTTTAAATTTTATTCAATTTAACTTTTAGAAATTTCGAGATGACAGTAGTTCTTTAAGGAATTTTTAATTATATTATTTTTAATTATGCAATTATTTTTTTGATTTAAATCAAAATCTTGTCAAATGAAAAAGTTAATCAAGAGTAATCAACTTCAGCTTTGAGAAAAATACAAGATAAACAAATAAAAGTATCACGTAAATTTGATTCTTAATATTTTCTTTTAAGGAGTTCAATCATTTAACCTCAAATATATCTTTTAAATGAACACTTTTATTAATTAATGAATTACATGAATTTTAAATAAATCAAATTGTTTAATCAATTAGAAATTTGACAGACCTCAATAACTGATTTTGTCCATTGTTTTACTTTGTTCAATTTTAATTTTCTGCTAATAGTTATAATTACATTTTCTATTATCAGTGTTTGTATTATCAAAAGGGGTCAAAAAAAGTTGCTAGACTCCTTAATGGAGCTATGCCAGACTGTCTCTAACTATTTTTAGTCAATGTTTACTAATGAAAATCGCTAAATTTTAATTTTCAATTTACGATAAAAATCAGCAAGAGAATTGCATTATTAATTCACGTTTAATTTTGCTGAAATAGTTTTACGAAAGTAAAAATTCCGAACGCATTTTATCCACGCTTTGAACCGCAGAAAAATACTTGCAAGCTGACCAAAAAACATGATGTGAATTTTTTATACATTTTTTGCTTGTTTTTTTCCTTTGAAAAATCATATAAAAAGGAGGTGTGAATGAAAAATAGTTGAAAAAACATTGTTTAGAAGTGCAGAGCATGCGATAATGTAGTGTTTTCAA
This sequence comes from Dinothrombium tinctorium, assembly GCA_003675995.1. Lineage (NCBI taxonomy): Eukaryota > Metazoa > Arthropoda > Arachnida > Trombidiformes > Trombidiidae > Dinothrombium > Dinothrombium tinctorium. The sequence goes on along the minus strand of NCKU01000719.1, from coordinate 29,668 downwards.
CTAAGTCTAATCTTGAACAGTGAAAAAAATAAACAGTTTTGGTGTATAAAAATTCTTGTAGAAATTTCATTAACTTTTGATAGGCCGCAAATATAGCAAACAATGGTTGGTAATGAAATATCTTAGTTTAAAAGCAAATGTTTTTAAATCATTTGCCGCAATATTTTTTAACTTTTATATAATTTGCTTAATCTTCACTATTTTCGAAAGCGCTTCACAAGTTTTTCAGCATTTTTGATAATTCAGTTGTACATCGTAACCAATAAAATCTTCCAGTCTATTGCTTTGCAATAAAGCGTGTTTTAAGTAAAGCGAAAAGATTTTATCGGACATGAGTGCACCAAATCATTTTTTTTTTATTAAGAACTTGACTTTTCTTTCTGTAACGATCTATCGACTCACTGAGAAAATTGGTACTGTTTACAAAATTATGTCAAACTGCGTTGTGATAAACTTTTTATTTTCAAACATGTAATGAGGCGAAATTTAATCTTCACGTTGACGTTGAGAACAAGTCACAATATTTTTTTATTGAAAACATAATAAAAGTTAAATGATAAAAATTAAAGAGATATGATCAAATTTGAGAAATAAAAATGAAACTTTTGTTGTTTCACACTCTAAATAGACATCCTAACTATTTAAAATTTGATTTTATCTTACAAGATATCTACAAGATGTTAATTTTAAATAAATTTTGTTCCGGTGCAGTTTTTCCTCTCTAGTGAAAGTTTGCCAAAAAGTTCACAATGAGGAAAAATTTGTTTATCAAATTACATTGGTTCCAAAAGTATTAAATACATGAAAGAGACATGAAACATTTTTAACCATCACATTTTTACTTTAGATAGAATAGTTTGCTAGTGTGCTTAACAACAAAGTGAATTTTCTGAATTTTCTTGAATAAACTTTTTCACTTTGAAATTCGCTCATTTAGAGTAAAAAATTAACTCTGCAAAAATAACGCAATCAAACCTCTCTATTTCGGCGGAGACGGGACAAAAAAAATGTCGAAATACAGAGGTTGTCGAATTTCAGGAAATTGAAAAATTTTTTTGATCAAGAATTTTCGAGGATGTCAGATAAGTAAGGTGTCGGATTGCACAGTTTTTAACTGTATGTTGATTTAGTTATGTTAAAAAGTCAAAAAAGTAAGTTAAAAATAGTAGTTAAGCATTTCCACATCTATCTTTTCTAAGAAACTAACATATTCAAACAAAAGAACGTGTAATGTGATGTGAAAAGACAAAATTTCTATTGTCATTGTCATCGATACGTAGGATATTTCAGATGTTATTTCACAATCAGACAACATTCATTGGCTCTCGTTAGACTCTTCATTTCGAAATTTTCAAAGAGATTTTTTTTAGCGTTACAATTTAAAGACTACTGAAGATTCAAGAGCAGATATTTCTTGTTACGTTTCGCATATTATTTGGTTAATTCTAACGTGAAGAAAAATGACTTTGCGAGTATCTCTTTGCACTGAGCGCAATGATGCAAATTTTCACTAGCTTTTGAAAATTTTTTTTGAAACAATTAAATTTTGTTTACTTAATATTTAGCTTTTTAGATTCACTATTTAAATTCACCTCTGATACTACCGATTGAAAATAAAATTTTTCGATTATCGAAAGTGGGCTTAACTGCAAAGCAACATAAAGAAGAAATAGTCTCGTTAAAGTTGCTTTGCAGTTAAGCTCACTTTCGATAATCGAAACATTTTATTTTCAATCGCTTGTACACTCATTTCAAATAAAATCTTTTCGCTTTAAACTTGCTCTATTGTCAAGCGACAGACTGAAAGATTTTATTTGAACGAGTGTACGAGAATTTCTCATGAACATTTTCCGGAATAAGACGAGACACTTTTCAAATCTCTCTTATGAAAGTTCAAAATTAACGAAGACGTTTTAGGAAAGTGATGCAAGAAGCATATTTAGAAAATAATCAAAACAAATTATTTTTTTAAATATTTGGATTTAAAGCGCTTAATCTTGCTCAACTTCATTTCAGCGAATTGTAATACGCACATCCTGTTAGTACTCATTTAAAAATGAAAAAATTCGACAAGCGGTTCATTAAGAAAACAGTGATTCAAATGTATACACTGCGTTTCTAAAATACTTCTTAACTTTTTTCAAAGATAAAAAATTTCTGCTTCACTTGTAGCTTTTGATTCATACGGGTAATAATTTAACTCTGAAGACCATAGTTAAAACTAACAATTAAACGTCTCGAATGATTAAAATACGAGTTAAATTTTTCTTTCACTTTCAAGCCTCGATAACATTTTTTATTTCGACAAAATGTGTAACATATTAAACACAAACCGTCATCAGTGAACGTAAATTAAAGCTAAAAGCTTCAATTTGCGTTAGTCTCGATTGTCAATGTCGGTCTAAATGAGGAAGTTGATTTTTTTTAGCTCCGCACATCTGCCTTTGTATGGAAACATTGTTTGAAAAACGTTCGACTGGAGTAAAGTTTCATTTAGTCGATTTTTTTTTATATTAAGGCAAAGAATGGTGAAACTTTTGAGAACGTTGAATTTCAAAACAAACATCGAATTATTATTATTGGCGACTTACAGCTTTAAGAAATTACGCTTAGCGATGCAAATGATAGATAACATTTAATTAGCGAAACAATCGACAAAAAACTTGGACTTTGAGGCACAAAATTTTACATTCACTCGTTTTTAAAACAAACAATTTAAAAGTGGGACTGAGCAGATGAAAAAAAAATCCAAAGTGGAATAAAAGAAGCTATCAAAGTGGTGCGTTATGGCGTGACTGCCTTCAATCAACGATAATGATTACCAAACGTTTGTTTACCGAAAGGGAAAGTGAATTAAACTAAAAGCTTTAATCAAAAATTTTTGCACAAATAGAAATGCTGCGTTAAAAAGGATGTGTGCGATTGAAAATTTCAATCAATTGTTCCACCAGTCAAAATACTTAAATGCGTTTAAGTAATTTTTTTTTTATTTTCGTTTCGGTTTCTTAGCTCAATACAATAAACGAACGTCTAGAGACTATAGACGGACAAATGATTATTTCGTGCAAGTTGCTCAGCTCAAAAATGGAAGTAGCAAGTGAAAATACAAATTTCAAAGCAACTCGTGATTACGAGTGCGCAAAGAGCGATGCGAAGAAGAAGAAGAAAAAGTTAAGACAGAAAACTAAGAATAAGAAAAATGGAAAAACATCGTTGAGTTGAGTTTAGAAACAAATTTTCCTCTTCGAGTCTCACTGTTGTTAAGAAGCTGTTTTGGCGTAAAAGGGTTATCAAATTAATGATAGCTTTCGTAATTTTAAAAACAATTTGTTTTTTCGTATTAGCCGCGAATGAACGATGCGAACAAGCAGCGTTTTGCATATTTGATGAGCGCTCGCAAATTGACTGCGTTTGTGCGATTCGCTTGCATATTTGTTTACGTGATCGGCTTGCGTTGCGAAACTAATTTTAGCTTTCAAAAGATTTTAAAATGACGGACAGCTCGAATTGATCGATTCTCTCATTTAATTTTTGCTTAAGAAAACTTATTTTCCGCTTCTTTTTTGTTTCGGGTGTAATTAAATGCAAATTGCGATGGCTTTCGAAGCGAACGAGAAAACGGCCGAGAAATCGGTTTTAATGATTAAGTTGATGCAATTTAAAAAAGCGCTTTTTTCGATGCGCTTAACAAAATGCAAAAACATATGCGCCGCAGTTTCGTTTAATCGAAGCTGCGATATTTATGAAAATAATTGAGAGCAATCAGTTCGACTCACCTTTAACGATAATCGAGTCGTTTTTGCGAAAGTAAAAAATAATCGCACGGCGAAAATTGAATTGTCGAACAGCTTCGGCGATTCAAATTTTTTTTTCTTTCGAGTTCTCTTGCTTCCACTTGTGTCAAAAGCAAAGTATGAATTGAAAAAGCGAAAAGCAACATTCGCGAAACAGGCAGCGATGGTTTGCTGAACGTCGAGCAACACTTTTTATTGCGAACGTAACTAATCGCTTTCGAAAAGCTAAGCGCGAAATTTTACATTTGAATTTGCGAAGATAAATGAGCGAATAAAATCGTTGCGAGTTAGCAGCGACTACAGCTTCTCATCGAAAGGAAGCGGGCAAAAAAGAAAACAATTTCATCTTCTTCCAAAAATTCATACGCATAATTTTTTGGCTAATCGCGAGCATAATTTACCTCAAAAACGTGGCCCTCTTTCGAATATCGCGTTGAAGCGCGGCTTCAACGATATGTGGAACAAGCAAGTACAGTTCAAAAAATAGCTTAAAGGTATCGCGAGCAAAGTCTTGCCATTTTAAATGCGCATTCCTCGCGATGGTGGTCCAAAGCTAACGAGATAAGTGGTTTTTAGTATAAAAAACAAGAAGCAAAGCAAAAAACCAACCGGTCGATCCGAAAAATTTGCGTTTGTCCACTGTTTGCTCGCGCTGGAAAGCGCATTCACTGCTCGCAAAGTTTGTATTCGTAACGAGGAACAATGTTGCGCGGATAAAAACGTTTTTTAACACCAGGATTTAAAGGGGCTCCCGCGTTCTCGTGTCTAGCAGCTGCCTGTCAGTGTCATCCATTCACTTATCTACAAAATCGATCAAAAACATCCACCGAACTTTCTTGACATTTTCGCGTCGAAGCGAGAGTTCACACAAGCGAGTTGCTCGTATTTATACGAAATTTGTTTTGCTTAAAGAGGCTCGTCTTATCGAATAATCAAGCGCAAAATGAGTTTTTCATTTTTTTTTTCTTCGCTTGCGACGCGTTTGAAAGTCAAACCGAGCAATCGAAATTAATTTGACATTGTAATTCAAGAAATGACAACTCCACGAGTGAGGCTGCCGCGATGTAAATGAGCTTCGCAGCGAAACTTTTTTCTTTTCGATTTGTGCTACGCACTTTTTCGAACACTGTTTTCGACTTTAAATTAAAAAATATTTGAAAATTATTTTTGGAAGCGTTCGCTATCGTTCAACTTTTTTTTCCTACAAAATGAGTAAAACAAAACTTTTGTGAACATAAATACAACTCGTGCCAGAGTGTTTTTCGCTAAAAAATTTGGTAAATTCGATGCGAATCATCGCAAAGCATTTTGGCAGGGGCGGTACATATTTGAAAATGTTGCGATGCATTTTTAAGTAATGAATAGTGAATATAAACGCTTTTGCTTATCATTTGATGTTATAAAAACAAAAACAAAACTGAAGCGAATATTTCGAAAAGATCATCAGCATGCGAGTAATTTTGATCAGCGTGAATTAGCAAAATGAAACAAGTTGCTTGAACCAGGCTGCTGTTCACTGCTTGAATTTGCGTTTACTTTGCTTTATTTAAAGTGTCGAATGCATAGTCGCTTCCCGAACGCCGAATTTCACAGACAAGCGAATATGCGAATTTAACTGGACTTGAAAAACATCGATTCTGATGCAACAAAACGCATAGTCCGTGAGAAGTTTTGCGCATAATTTGTTTACGAGCTTAAGCCGCATTGACTCGAAGCCAAAAAAATTGAAACAAAAAAATTTAAAATTTAAAGCCTTGTTTAAAAATAAACTCAGCGCTTGCAAACATCGAGTTTTTTCGGAACACAGTGCTCTAAATTTAAATTAGCATTTCGCTCGACGTCAAGCGTTGCTGCGTTAGGGAGTCTTGAATCAACGTTCCTATTTTTTTCGCTGTACATGAGTAAATTAAAACGAGCGATTTTCGAGAAACAGAGAAAAACATGTTGAAAAGACTAGACAATTGCTTTTCGAATCGTAAGCACGAAGCGTGGATTGGAAAAACAAAAACTTTTGAAAATACAGTTACACATGGTGATTTGCTAGTGGTCCATTAATCATAACTTAATAGCTGAAGCTACTCAAACGACCAGATCGTAAACAACACCAGGGGTCAATTGAACTACACAAATCGACGGGCTGTTGCGATGGCAGGCGGCGTAGGGAAGCGAACAATAAGAAGCGAAGCTTTAACATTTCTCTTGTTTCGAGAGTGACTACGAACAAAAATGTTAAGCTTCGCCAAAAAAGAAAGTTGCGAAAGGGAAGGATGTGCGAACCGAGCGTACGTTGTTTTGTCGCTTGAGTTCTCGATTTCGCAATCGCAGTTAATCGCAAATAGACTGAATAAAGTGTGATAATAGTGAACGAAGTTGATTTGGTACATCAAAAACAACTTTGAACACATTCAGACATCTAATCGAGTTTTGTTGAAAAAATATTTGCCGGTTGTTAGTGAGTGAATACATTACGTTGTCTAGTTTCACCGATGGGTGGAATGTAGCCTTTTAGGTGTGCACTTACTTCTGAAAGCATTACTACTACTACGACTACTACTCTCTCTCTCTCTCTCTACTCTCATCTCTCACTGTTTCATCTTTTCGAAAACTCAATTGCGAGGGCCAATCAAGAGGTAAAGTGTGCCGAATGCATTGCTGAAAAGAACTGTTGTGTTATGTCTACTTTTTTTACCTTCTTTTGCGGCTTCCATTAAATTCTCGATTGTTTACAAACGCAATAATTGCTTAAATTAGTGATAAATTAGTTCGCTTCTAAATGTTGTCACTGTTTAAAAAACTTAAACGTTTGCGGTCGGTAAAAATTACTTTTCATTGTTTTCATGTTTTCGTGCCATCAAAAAAACATTTGTTTACGTCGCGATCAAATCGAATGTTGAGCCATTCGCAAGTTTTCATTTCGCTGCCTTTTCGTCTGATCGCAAGCTTTTTTGCGTGCAGATACATTCACTTTTAAAATTAATTATTTAAGTTCAAACACTTCATTCGAGAGCACTTCCCATTCAGCCGAAGCATGTGAAAAACTCGAAGCGGTAAAGAGCAATCGCATTTGTCTTGACCTCACTCGATCGAACAGTCGAGTACAGGTGAACTGTTGCATCGAGAAAATATTCGCTTGAAAGTAAAAGTGAATTCATCTTACACCTTAACGCCTATTTTAACGCCGTTCAAACGACTAAAAATCCCATTGGTGCCTTTTCTCTCCCAACTTTTCATTTAAACTGACACTCGATGAAGTTTCTCAGATAGTTTAGAATCAAAAAGCGTGCCTTAAACACACAGTTCTAACTGTTTCCTGAAATAACGCGAACAATATTCGATTCGCGAACGAGGTAAACAAAGCGATCAGCTAAATTTATAAACTTAATGATAAAATTTTTTATTTGCTGCTGATTCAAGTAAAAAAAAAAACCAAAAAAAACAAAAGAATTCAGATTTAAACGATCAATTAACTAGAAAGCAATTATCGCTGTATCGCTGCTTTTCGAGAGAAATTCATTGTTGATATTAAACGATGCGTTTTCATTGTAATAATAATTATTGTCGTTAGATTGCAAAAAGTGCAACTTTTTTGCGAACCTCAGAAATTCACAATGCGATGAAGAATGGTGAAAAATATTTCACAAAATCACAACTCGTTTTAACGACACGATTATCTCAAAAAGAAGAAATTTAAGTTATTTGATGAATTCTTTTAAAATTAAATAAAAGTTTTAATAGACTTTAAAGCGAGAGAGATGAGAGATTCATCGCTTGTTCGAGTAGAATTCTAACATTTTCAGACTTTTTTAAAAATAAATCACTACGAATAACTCGCTCGAAAATATTTCAGAGCAAAAGTCATGAATGAGCGCAATCAAATTTTATGATATTCTAAATGATAATTTATTTTGTTCAGGTTTTTAAGGTAAAATCTCTAAATCGACGAGAATAATACACGAAATTAATGATAATTTGTTCGATATAATCAAGTAAAGTTGGTGACATTTTTTAAATGCTTAGCTGCTCTTTGTCCATAAAAGTTTCTCAAGTGTATTAAAACTGCGAACTTACTTGTGCTGCTAAATGAATGAATTTTATTCATCGAACGTTCAACGGCCATAAAATTTGAATGTCTGAATTAGTTGAGAGCTTCGTTCGCACGATTAATTAACTGCGTTTTCATTTGACACTTACAAAAATGGTAATTTTGTGCTTTCTTTGCACCTTTACAAAGAAGGCAAAGAACGCAATTTCCCATTTTTGTACTTAAAAACTTGAAAAGCATTAACAGCTTGATGTTTGTTCCGTGTTGCTGTTTCTAATCCAACTTTTTCTATACAAAAATGTGAAGTAAATTGACATTTGAAATGACATTTTTATTTGCTCTCTATTACAACACAATCAAATAGAGAAAAGTAAATAACCTTTTTTACAATTCACACTTAAAGCAAAAATTTCGAAGCGATTATAAACATAATTCAGCTTTGAATTCAATTAACCGATTGAGATAAGCCGATTTTCGAATAAATAAATGAAATTTGGCTTCTATTTTTACTCGAAAGATCGCACTTTTTAAAGAAAATGTTTTCATATCTTTCACTCGAAAGCTGGATTCACTTCAATAATTTCCCTTTTTGGTTGTGAAACTAATAATTATGAAAAGAACCCCTAGCTGAGTCTCAGTGAGTTTTTGTCATTGCAAAATTTTATTCTGTCTTTGATTAAAAGCAACCTCACGGCTAGGAACACCTTCCTACTTTTTGAATGTATTACTTATCGAAAAAAGTATTTCGATAAATAGATTTTTACGATATTCATAATCTCTCATGTTAAGGAGGCGAATCTTGTACAACTCTGTCCAAAAAAATCTTTCTCTTTTTCGCTTTGCAATAAAGGCTTTTTTTAAGAGTTTAAACTGGCCAAAGTTTTAGACACAAGTGTTCACTTTAAATTTGCGTGCACGCACTTACTTTAATTTATAAATGAACGATTGTCTTAAAAAATTTCACACTGCAGTAGGATTCAGAGGATATCATCGTATGCCCGTTAAAACTCAGAAACAGTCGAGCTCTGAATAAGATGCTGAAAAAAACTCAAATTCCTAAATTTCTCAATCATTTTTTAAATTGAGAACAAGTATTTGTACTCGAAGATCATATTCAAAGCAGCGCAATTCAATTTTTTATGAAAAATTGAAAATTGTTTATTTTGAGTTACAATAATCGAGTTAAGCGATTGAAATTGATTCAGATTTTGGGATTTTAATTTTACTGTAGTTTTGGACATATTAATTGTGTCTATTAGACATTTCGACAGAAATCGATCTTTTGAGTATGCTTTACTTTTTTTGTGAAAACGTTATCTAGAGGCTTAAATATATGCAAATGCAATAAGCGTAATAGACTGAAACCGAAATTATCGACTTTCAATATTATCGAATTCATTATTCTTTTATTTCTTCGTATAAATCAATGAGGTAAATTTAAATCTATGGTTTTCTTGTAAAATTAATGAGATTATAATTGAATAATTTAAATAAATAGAAATGAAACGAATCTTCGTAATTAAAGTCAAAAACACCTAAAGATGATAAATCATCCATAATGAGTATAATTTAGTAATTCGTGAGTTTTTCAAAGCATAAATTTGAATTTAAAACGAATTAAATTTTTAATCATTTTTATTTTTCTTAATATCTTCGACTTGAATTAGTATAATGTAAAAAATTTAAGATTTTTATTTTATTTTTTCAACTTAAATCTACAAGTCAAACTCGGAACAATATTACGGAAGCGTAAAACTTGATCATTAAGTGGCTGTCGATAGATAAAGAGCCAAGTATTTAGGCATGTTTATTCATATGATATTATCATGTTTTTGTTTAATTATTAGAGAGATGGCAAAAATAAATAAATATGCACAAATTGTAAGGAAAAACAAGTCGTACAATAGCTTGAGAAATTATTTGAAAAATTAAAAATTTCTCAAAAATGTGCCCTCAATTATCCACTGTTACATTATATAAAAACTAACTCATTAATATAAACGCGTTTACCTTTCATGTACAGTCAATGACAGAATGTTTTGCGATTAATTTCATTAAATCTACCAATTTTGCATGCATAAGATAGCAAAACATTTTATAATTTACTCTATGAAGCATAAATCATTGCAAACGAAAATCTACTCGCTTTAAATTCTCATCACCAAAACGAGAAGTAAATGTATTTGATAAATAAGTTAAGATTTTCTTTGTGTTATTATATTCTTAATTTTCAAATTAATCAGTTCTATATTTTTAAAATTAATTTTTAATTTTAATTAGTTCTCTTTCTATTGAAGCGCTTAATTTTGTCGTGTGTTTTTTTGGTCTTTGAAGCCTTCCTATTCATTTTAGTCGCCTATTTATTTTAGAAATATCACTTTGAATTACATTTTTGGCTTTAAATTAAAATTTAGAAGAGAGTAAGAGGCCATGAAATATGTATTTACCTTGTTGGGTAGAGCGTTTCATTATATTTAATTTTGTTTTCATTTATTTCAATGCTGTAACTAGAGTGACAAACTTTTTGAAACATTGTGATATGATTTTGTGAAAATTTATGACAAAAACGTCAAATTTAATTTCAACAATCAACATAGAAACGAAATGAAAATTAGTTAAAGATACATAAACGTATGTATGTATCTTATGAAAATATGTATTTCGCGAGCAATTACTTCGAAAATAAACGAATTTACTTACAAATGATAAATTAATGATATTTAAAATAAATCAAATGATTCATTCATCAACGTAAAACTTGAAATTTGTTTTTCCGTTCTAATTTTTAATAGATTTTCTAAATGAGCTGTTAATTATTCACAACCGTATATTATGATCACTGATTTGCTTTTAATGAATTTATTAACTTGTTTATTCGACTCTAATTCATGTTGTTTTTGAAAAAAATGCTTTCGACTTATTTTTGAAACTTATTTTTAAGTTTCATTCCTCTTCAATGACGGTTGAAATTATTTTTTTCCGCAAATATTGCGTTTTAACTTAAAACTTTCAAGTACAATATTAAATTCAAAGATTCACATACTAAAGCATTTTCCGTCAGAGATAAATTATGAACTTATTTTGAACATGTGTTTAGCAGTAAATTTAACATTTTTAATTTAAAGATTCTAATTGATTCTAATCAATCGTTTTTTTCACAATAATTCTAACAAGTACTTTTAAAATTCAATTTTTAAAATAAAAATAGTTTTTGGCTTTCAAGATAAGAATACTGAAAAGTTGAAAATCTTAAGCTTTGATTTCATTTTTTTTTTTACCAGAGTTAGAGAATCGATGACAAATTTTCAGCTAGTGAAAACCAGTAACTTTAGAAATCACCTTGGTTTTTATATATGTCAAGGAAAGAGATGCAAAAAATTTTCTCGTTAAAAAACATGTCAAAATGCTATTTCAAATAAACTAAATACATAATTTTCGACAAAATCAGTTATGGTATGTTCAGAAATTTCACAATAGGAAATAATTAATCGAATGAAATTTTTTGAACTATGATATTAATTGAATTGGAGCAATAATTCAGTTTCTTTACCACTCTTTAAAACCGATGTTATAATCGATGTTTTAAGTGAATTGTTGTCGATGAAAAAATTAAATAAAAAATTTTTGAGCATGAATTAAGCGAAATTTTAGAACTTTGAAGTTTTATATTCACTTCAACCAATTTTATTTCTATTTCTCTTTCCTAAATGAAGAGTAAAAAGTCAATTAAAAAAATGTTTAATAATGCTTACCACTCTCGACTTATCACTTAATACTTCATCAGGACCCTTTTAATCGAATCCACTTATTATCAGTCATCTGTATCTATTTAAAGCAGCTTTCTAAAAAACGAAAAAGTCAAAATAAAAATATGAAATAACGTGGTTTTTCTTACGAAAAAACTTAATGAAAAATTTTAGTCTTCCAAACAAACTTTTCTTGCTAAATTTAGTTTCTACGTAAAGGCAAAGTTAAGATAGACATCTGCTTTTTATTATAAAAATATTTATTTTGTTTAAATTAGTAAAAACAATTGAATGAATTTATTCCGAAAAGGCTTTTCTAATAATATTTGCATTGTTGGATAGGCGCTTTCGGAATAAATTCAATTTTTTCAAAAATTTTATTTTTGATTTCCTGTAAAGTAGAAAAATATTTAAAAATAAAATATTCCTCCTTAAAGACTTTTTTAATTAATAGAATCCAAATTTATTAAGATACGTTTGTATGGAAGACTAAAATTTTTCCTATAGAAAAGTCCATTTTCAATGTTGCTTCAATGTTGGCAGTGTTTTCATTTTAATTTATTATGATTCTTCTTTTTAAAAATTATGAAGTTTAGTTTTGGTTGATCTTTGGACTGACCATCATTTTAAGAATTAAACAAAGGGAAATACTCTAGACTTACAAGGGAGGGTTCCCAAGTACAACTCACCGATTTCAACCAAATTCAAAATTTAAAAAACATGTGAAATAAAACATTTTGGTAAAAATTTTTTGTTTTTGAATCATAACCGAAACCGAGATATTTTCGGTCAAAGATATGAAACATTAAATCAAATTTCACCTTTACATCGAGAGCTCAAAGAAAAATCCAGAATAATATTTCCATCCCTTTCTTTCCTTCTATTTCCATCCTTCCATATTTCCTTCCTTCTTTTTTCCATCCCGTTTCCACTTCTAATTTAAATGTTTCTCAATGAGATAAAACAAAATGTGTCGCGACAAGTAAATAACAAATTTGTGATTTTATCATAAAATTGTCACAAATTTATCACAAATTTAAATACAAATTTGTGTAAGCGTCCATATTTTTAGAACATTGTTCGATTAATATTTTCTTAATTTTAAGAGTTCTGTTCATTAAAAGACAAATTATCCAAAATTTAATTTTTAAAGTTTTATTTTTTTATTTGCCATTCGACATATTTTTAGATTCAAAATTTTGATCATAAACTCCACTTACAGCTTCACGAATATTGATTTGCTTTCTCTGCCATTCAAAACACGTTTTTTTCAATGTATTTTTGCTGATAAGACAAATAAATTAATATGCATGAAACAATAGAATAAAATATGATTACCCTCGTTTCTCTTTAATGGTTCTCGTTTCACAAATGCGACAAACTTTCTGCTTATCTTATGATCAAAATCGCTTAACTTTTTGAGATTTGAAGCTTTTGTCGTTTCAAATTCTTAAATGACTGAATTTTTATTATATAGTGAAGCCCTTATCATATTATGTTAATCTTCTTGTCATTTTTCTACCTTTTTTAAATTTTAAATTTTATTTTTCTCTTTAAATTTTTACAAAGTTAAATAAATAATAAAAGAGATTTTTCAAGCAAGAAAGAAACTTATTAATCTGAGCACAAAAAATTTAACGAAAATTTAAAATTTTAAAATAATTGCTAAATTATCACGCAGAAAATTTTAAAATTTTGCTTTTATTATAGATTAATACATTTGTGGTCGCATTTATATGCTATCTTATGTAATGAAAATATCTTGAATAGAAAAGATAACGTGTTAAGAACATAAATAGACTCAAAACAAAAATGTATGTGGTGTTACTTCCTTGTAAGATTGCTGACAGAGATTATTTACTTCGAATAATGTCGGATTAATGATCTAAATTTACCATATTTATCATTATTTGTATTTAATGCACAACTCCTGCCGATTTTTGTGCGATGAATTTATATTAATAAAGCGGTTTTATGTGGATAAGCTGGTAAAGCATTCTGGCAGCTGATGACATGTATTTGATCATTCTGAGAAATAATTCAAAGTTTTTTCGCTGATTAAAAATGTTTTAAAAGAATCTTTTGCAGATGTTTGGCTTGAATTGAATAGCATGGATTGACTTAAATGCAAAATTTTAAAAATATGAATCTTTAAGCCTGTTTCTGATCGCTTGATTGAATAGATTGTTGAAAAGTTTTTGTGAATTTTGTATATGTTAAACTAAAGCCATAAATTATTTAATAGCTGTATTCTGCACACGTTTAAAAAAATAACAAAATATCGTTCGTTTTCGTCCTAAACAACACCATTTCACTTCAAACACTGTTATAAAAAAAAGAGATCCTTCGCTTTTAACCTTGCGCAGTAATTCAATTTTTTAATCTCTTAAAGTAAAAATGGGAAGCGAAACTCATATATGATATCAAACAGTAAATAAATCGAGTGTATTTTATTCTTGCTTGCAGCTTAATACAAAATTTATATTACAATATCTAAAATCAGTGGATGATGGTTCTTAACAGATTTTCAACTGTCAAACACAAACTTTAGTCAAAGTAACTTTTTACGCGTATCAAGGGATGAGAAAAATGATCGAAACATTAAAATTAAAGGGCGAGATCGAAAATTGAATTAACCTTCCCAGGCAATCGAGAAAAAAAAAAATAAAATTTGAATCTCAAATATTAAGGCCTTATGAGTATAAAATTTTTAGACGTTATTTTTACTTCCTTGATTGGAAAATTTTTTTACTATGATATATTTATGATGATATTGTAATGGAAAAATCAATGTATTTGCCTTATCAAAATTTTTATCAGGATTAAATTATTTTTTAAAGAATAAGTTTAAACATATGAAATAAGAATTTTTATCATAATTTTATTTTAAATTCGCAATCTTCAGTAAAAATTCTGATAATGCAATTAGTATATTGACTTTTCCATTACAACATCACAATAGCTAAAATAATTTCAAAGCATGGAAAAGCAAATAACATTAACAATTTTGAAAATGATTACACCGATAGTGAGTGTCTCACTATTTTTAAGATAGAAATTTTATTTTTTGGTTGCCTGAGCCTTTTTTGAAAATTTAGCAAGAGTTTTGGCCACGAAGAAATGCTCACACGCAAATTTGAATGTTTCATCATTTTTCTCACCCTAGAATACGTCTAAAAGATTTGTTTTAGTTATAGGCTGTGTTTAACAGTGGAAAGCTTTTCCTATGATAAATTCAAGAAAGTTTCTATTTTGCATGCTTTAACAGACATTCGTTTTTTTCGATAGAATGAAACATTAAAAAAAGAGAGATTTACAAAATAATGCTTTTAGAAATTTTTATCATGCAAAAATATATATAAAATGTTAAAAAGTGTATAAATTCTTGCATATTATCACTCATAAATCCTAATTGAAAGCAATCACACAAGGCGTAATCGTCTTTTTAACTAATTCATTAATTATTTATCAAAAACAAGCAAACGAATATTGTTTTGAATGACTAGCACCGGTCAATTAAATTCGAGATTAAGAAACAAATATTATTCAATCATTAAAACGAAATCGTATTACGTATCGCTTAATTAGTTATTATGATGCGCATAATTTAAGTTAATTTAGTTTAATTTAAATTATGAAAAACGGATGCATGGAATTAAATTCAAAAATGTGAAGCGCAAGTATTTGCAAGGCTTTAATCATTTATATTTGAGTAAATATTTGTGTAGGAGATATTAAGCAAATACTTAAAAATAGAGTCTCTATGTTTACATTCGATGTACCATTGTGATGAGACGCCTAAAAAATTAAATTAAGAAGTGGGTGAGCAGAATTGGTTATTGAATGCTAGGATCGATCAACTTTAACAACAGGTGCGCTCGTCGAAGCAAACCCGCTAAATAAGACATGCGTCCGTCGCGATTGAAATCGATTGAATTTAAGCATAACGCAATTTCGTGATTTAGCGAAATACAGTTTCAAATCGAGCTCAAATTTAAAACCAGAGACATGAATTCGGTGATGTTTATAAATGAATTCAGTGACATCTAAATTTAGATATTTGATGAGTGAGAAATAAATGCGCATTTTTCGCAGTTGAACAAAGCTTCGCAAAAAGAGCTGTTCGCGCGATGATTTGTGATCGGAGTTTAGAAAAGCGGTACTTTTCATATTATTTTGTGTTCGTCACCTTAAACATAGTCATTCAACATGTGTTATGAGTGCTCCTGACTTATCTCATCATTCTGACCGTTCAAAATTCATGAAAATTGGATACGGCGATCACTTCTCTCCTCTTTTTTCTTAATTGAAACTAAATTATTGCGATTAATCATTTCCAACTCAAAATAAGCATTTCTATTCACCTCTAGAGAGGTCACGTAAAGGTCATCTGTGCAAACATAAGGCATCTCTGTTTTACAATTTGGAAGTATGCGCTATACAAACTTCTGTGCGATTTCTGTTTTTGCCGCACGTGCAGTGATCGATTTTCAAAAGCGTTGAAGATGACGAGGTTGGAATCGGCACACACTTGGTTTGGATCTTTTGATTGGGATATTCCATACGAAGAAAATAGCCAGAAAATGACTCCAGACTCACCAATCGGTAAGTGTCAATAATTTAGTTTAACTTTAAATTGCTCATAAACGATGCGCCATAACTATCAGCAGCGAGATAAATACTTGTCACATGTCATAGTAATGAACGGCAATTACTTTCTTCCAGAATGCAATCATTTGTGCGATGACGACGGGCGGTTTGTCCGCGGGAAATTAGAGAAAAGTACTTCGCTGAAGACAACTAAAGAACGTGATCCGCAGAGACGGAAAAGTGTTCGCTTTGCCGACGCGCTCGGCCTCAATCTTGAAAGTATACATCTTATTCACGGCGGTCAGCCGAATGTGCCGACTTCAGCATTTTCGCATCTTAAAATTTCAGACGATTTAAATGGTTTCACATCTCAATACAAAGATATGGTCAGTCAGTTTCCTTTTTGGCCCTATCACACCTCGTCGAACAATATTTTAAAACTGGTTCCCGATTTTATCGAGCCATTTACACTTGTAGATTTCTTGGACAGAGTGAGAAGTCAAAAAGTGTGTCTTCAGAACTACTTCGTTACAAACTTGGAAACACACGTCAATATTAACTGTATTATTTTAGTTATAAATCTCTCATTCGAGAAGTCGGTTAAAGTTCGGTATACGAAAGATAACTGGAAAACTTGGAACGACGTAACGGCGAAGTATGTGCCAAATTCTAATAATGGATGGAGTGATAAATTTATGGCTGAATTTTCTTTGAATACTGATTCGAGCAGCGATCTTGTTCCTGGACAAAAAGTATCTTTCGCAATCTGCTTCACGGTCGACGGCAAAGAATATTGGGACAACAATTTGGGTTCGAATTATACGTTCACTTGTCGTTTTTAAATTGAAATCGACATTTATTTTCGACCAGTGTGTACAGTTAATATTTGGAGTAATAGATTAGATCTTGGATACTTTAGCATTGCTTGTTACGGTTAGCTGAACTCGTTTCCTTAAGTGGTATTTCTTTCAGCTTATTGTGACAAACTATCTTTCAAACGAAGATTTACTCTTTAATTCATATCCTTACGCAATGATGTGCTTGATTACAATTAACTTAGTAATGTACAAAAATAGTTGGCGAATATAGAGAAATTATTTTTAATCTAGATCAGCGATGCTTTCCAATATCTTCGCAGACTAAACTGATGTCTCGATAGCATGAGAACTGTTTTATGTACAATCGATTAGATTCGAAGCATGATTGAGCACATGCTTTCAAATTGTCATTCATTCATTCATTTCGTTCATCAAAAAATCTGTTTGTTAATTGTTTTTAGACTGTGTTAAAATTTTTAAATTCGAATCTGTCTTTCATAATTAACTATTACGCAGTTTTAAAATCATTGCTCCATCCATTTGCATTGAAAAAACAATGAATAATTTGCAAAATGTGAATTAATTTTCATGTGATTCGATTTCGAAGTAAATAGATTTAAAACGTTTGTGATTCTCATTCGAACGTTGATACAATGGAGTGATTTTGTGAACAAATGTAACCGTACACCGAACGATTGTTTAACGCTTTTTCACTCACATTAACACATGCGAATGTTTGCTATTTTCTTCATTCTCATTGATTGGGAAATAAGATAAGAAAATGAAGTGAGGGACAGCGCAATGCGAAGAGGCCATCTTTTTGTCGGCGAACACAAAAACCCAACATTCGCTTCGATGTCATCCATACTTTCTTCTTTTTCATTAAATCATCGCATGTTCCGCGCTCCAAAATTGTTCTTAGCTTCAAACAATGGCCGAACCCTCGATTTTAATGCTGCTTTTCATTTAAAGCCGAAATCAACCAAAAATGAGTTTCATTCGTTTGGTCACATTCACGAAACGTTCGTTTGCCGAATGCTGCGCTCTCAACTATGCTTCCATCTATTATTTGCAGCTGACAGGGTGTGAAAAGTGCAAAGTGCACCAAACTCTTTTTTACTCTTTTCTAGATTAAACTCAATCCGAAAAGTTTAATGTTTGTAAATATAGCATACAATTAAAGCAAAAATGGACGCGAAGAATGGCTTTAATCGGTATTAAACAATGGCCACTTTTCACTTTCCATCACTGTAAGAATTTAGTTTCTACAGCAGTTATAGTGATAGTATTTCGTGTATTTAACTTTCGAAACGTTTCAAAGTTGTTCGCATTTATTGATTACATTGAAAATTTATTGAAAACAATTTGCATCGCTTGAAATGCTTATCTTGAAATGTTTACATGTCGCGTTTCAAAACTGCTTAGTTGGTTTCATCAAACATTTTTTTTTTATTCATATTTGATTCATTCAAATGCTTGTTTTCGCTATTGTCACTGATTCACAAAAATTGGCTCCATTATAAACACAAAAATGAATCTACATTATCATAAATATATAAAAAATTAATATTCACAATCAAAAATGTTTACACCTACGTTTACAAACGTTTAAGTTTTTTACGAAACTGACACATTTCAATATTTTCATGAATTTCGAGAAAATGTTTTAATTTTTTTTCTGATTCGATAAAAAATCGATTTTCTGATTTCGATGAAACAATGTCATTGCTTAGATATGGAATTAAGCTTTTCTAAAGCAAAGCACATTAAATCTTGATCATAAATGTTCACTAGTTTTTTTAATGCAATTCAACAATCAACAATTTGCAAATTCAAAGTCGCTTTCAGCATTAATTTAATTTTAATTCGAAATATCCGATTGAATATCTCAATATCAAATTTATATCAAAATGCACAATTTTATCTTTAAAAATATTTATTAAATTTAAGATCATAGATTAAAAAGTGTAAAAATAATCATCACATTTAAGTTATTCGGATAAATCTAATTTAACGCTATTTTAGATCATAAAAAACCAAAAATATCAAATTTCAATCTTTTCACTGCCTTTGCAATTGCCTTGCAAGCTTCAAAGCGATTAAAAATTCGTGCTTATCTCTTACATTTTTAAGTAAATTCAAAATTTTGTTTTATTCAAACTGGTTTAATCGAGAGAAAATAAATAAATTTTTAAAAATCAGAAGAAGAGTTTTGTGATTTTTTTTTGCGGAAGAATGAAATTTGATCATATTGTTCATCTTAAATGCTTGCGTGTGCACTGTGAAATGAAAGGATTTAATATGCTTAAATGCAATACAGAAATTAAAAATGAAGAAGGTTCAGTTAGAGAAATAAGACGAGAAATTAATAGCTTTAAATTTATTTGTATTTAAATTTCAATGGATTTGAAAAGTTGAAAAAAAAAAATTTGACAAGTTAAAAGTTGACAGGTTAAAATGAGTTTTGAATAAAAAAGGTTTTATGAAAGAAAAGTTATTTTAAAAATTTGAAAAGTGAAACATTTTTGAATGCTGCTTTCACGCGTACAAAGAATGTCTTTTAATTTCTTGTTTTACGATCGCAATTTTTGTTTAAAAAAAAATAAAATAAAAATAATTTTACTTAAAAAATTTAAAAAATAAAGCGAATAAATAAAATGAGATTGCGAAATTCGCTTTCATTTAACCGAGTAAAATGTTTCGCTGTGCATCAGATTACCTTTCATAATGTTCATTGCTTCGATCGCAATTATTTTGATTTCTTTAATATGTGAACGTATTTGCGAAGCTCGATACGCTAAGAGCATAAACGATAAAATTAATTTTCAACAGAAACAAAATGAAAACTTTTTGAAAGATGTGGCCGATGGAGTGACCGGCACGTTTTTATTTAAGCGAATAAAAGAAAACAACGCTGCTAGTGGAAGAGATGGTTGGGATGTAAGTGGTTGCTATTGCGGAGGAAATCGAGAATATTGCGACTGTTTGAACGTCGCGAATCGAGTGAAAATATTCGTTCCCAAAAAATCAAAAAGAAATTTGAAAGGCAAACAGAAATCGGCGTCAAAAGGAGATGAGAATAGTCTGGATTCCGGTTGTTTTTGCGATCAGTCTGGCTGCAAAGGATCAACATGTCAAACATTGAACGGATGTATTTGCAATAAAGAAAACGAATGTTGGGGAATTCGTTGTAAGAAGAACGTCTCCGAATCTTCGACTAGCAAACCATCGGCCGAGACATTCGGCTTTAAATCCTATTTTAGACCGAAGACTAAATTCTTTAACGGCGAGTATCGAAAGAAAATTTACACCATTTATTGATCAGCTCTATTTTATTAGCTAAAAGCTAATAATTAGTTTTGAATTTGAGCCTAAAAATGAAATTATTTTATTTGAAAATGGACTGTAAGCTAAATATTTTATTAAATTTATTTGATTTGATTTTTTTCACTACTTCTTCAGGCAAAGCGAAATAAAGAAATTTTTGGCCATAAAAATAAAAAATAAAAAAATTATTTCTAATGATTTTTTACTTTTTCATTATGTGTAATTTATTTGTCAGAAATGTAATTTTGAAGAAAAAAGTAATCAAATAAATCAGTTACACTTGTAAGTCGCGAGTGAGTGAACATGAAAAATTGCTGCGTTTTCATTTTTATTTTTAAAAAAAGTGCATCGCTTGAAGCACCCGATTTCTTAAATCTGAATTGTGTGTTGAAAAATTTATGATGATTTCGTTTGAAAAGTGCATTAACGTGAGAAAATTTGTTGAAAAGATTTCACTTTTAAATAGTGAGCGAATGTGAGTGATGTTTTGATAATACAATTGCAGCTAATTGACATATAAAATAATTTATGTTATGGTGTTTTGAGTTTTTTAAAAATTTATTTTTAAAACTCGTGAATAGCATAGCTTAATAACAATGAGTTTCTTAATTGAGAAAAGAACAAAGCGCTTCTATTTGAATAATTAAGCACTAGCGGCGATGTGACAAGCGATGAACCTAAAAGATCAATTACGAAGTTCAATCTGTTTTTAAGTCAAGAAACCTGACTGAATCGAAGGCGAGAGATACTCAGATGCTTGCGATTCTCTACGAATGAATGACGTTCAAAGTTCAGTGATTTACGCGTGAAGTCTGAGCGATTAATAAAAAAAAGAGATGAAAAAAGAAAGCAAAAGGTGAGAAAAGCACAAACCATCAACTTTTGTTCTTTAAACCAATAAAATACATTTTCGGTCTATCTTCTCAGATCGATGTCTAATTATTGATGATAATGAAAATTAGTTTCATGTCTATTTAATATATTCTGCTCTAATTTTTTTTGTGTTTGTGTAAACAAACCTAAAGCGTTGTAATGATATCTAAAATTTGGGTTAGTTTTAAAACTATGAGGAACGAATAAAGTATAAATAGCAAAAAGATTTTCAAGAGTTTCATCAAATTTGTTTTCGCGACATCAACGAGCAACACAATGAAAACAATTGGCATCACGATTACCATTATTTTGGTCTTCGCTTTATTGGCAACTGTTTTCGCCGGTGACAAAGGTGGAGAAACGATCGTTTTGGGCGCCAATGGACACACTGTTTACAAGGAAAATGGTAAAGGAAACAAAAAAGGCGGAGATACAATCGTTATTCAGGGATCAGGTGGGAAGAAATGCTGTAAATGCGACAGTCATCATCACTGGGAAAGTTGGGGTCATCATGGCTGGTGGTGATTGATTTCTTAAAAATTTTTTTCCTAGTCAAATTTATCATACTTACTCTTATTTTCTAGTTCATTGTAAACCATCGACTTTCTATTTGCACACTTTCACTTTTCATATTATGTATTTGCTTTTTCTATAACAAATTAAATAAATTTTCTAAATTTTATCAAAAGCTTTTTTTATAAATTGAAAAAGAACAAGTTGATCGAGAAAATGTTTTCAAAAATCTAATTAATGATGAAAATAAATCTAAAATAAATAAAATCAAATTTTTGAACGTAATGAGCGAATAAATTTTATTAATTAAAAAGCTCTTAAACATTTACGAAAGTTTTGTGTAAAAATAAAATCTCAAAATTTTTTTTAACTTTATTTTGTATATTTTCAAATAGAAACAAGCCACAAAACCGAAAATTTGGAATTTTATTGCTTTGTTTCATTTTCTAACATTATTAGAAAATACAACTGACAACTGACAATGATTACTATAAAAAATGTTTTACTTTCAAATTGTTGAAAATTATTAACGCCAAGTTCGCTTTTTTGGCTAATTTTCGCACTCTGTCAATAATTTTTATGATTTGCTTGAAAGTCGATTTAAAAAATTAGAAAAAAAACATTATTTTGCTATTGATTAAGTCGACCGCCAAATTAAAATAGAAAATTTTTGCTTTGACTTTTGAATAATCTCTAATCTAATTTTGGAAAAAAATTTTAAAATAACTTCTTTTTATGTAAAAAAATGATTTCGCTCGCAATTAAAAAAGCTTTAAAACAAAAGTGGAAACGTTTGTAAACATTAATGCAGCGAGTGAAGCGTAAAATAATTTCGATTTCTCTTTTCAATTCTGGTTTTTTAATGAAAAATTTATTTCTGAGCATATAAATAAATAAAATTTTAAAAAGTGAATGAATATATATAAAGAAAAAAAGAAAAAATTTGCTTGCATAAAGTAAGAAAACTTTCTTTCTGAAATGAGTGTCAAACTTTGCTTCATTATTTTCATGAGTCTTTACGCAATTCAATCGGTGAATACGGGGAAATCGAGATTTAAAATCGTAATGAGTGGCAATAGTTTGGTGTTTATTACAAAGCATAAGAAAGGAGAGGATAAGATCGTCATGTCGGGTGGCAGTTGTGGATGTTGTTCTGCTAAAATTCATAAAAAATTTTATCCCGTTTGGCACACTAAAGTGATTCCAATTTATTATCCTGTTCATCACAACTGGCACCATGGCTGGAAAAGTTGGCATCGCGGTTGGAATCATCATAAACATCATGGGTGGGCAAGCAATGTACATCATTCGTGGATAAACCATGCGAATCAGGGTTGAGCAAATTAAACAATGAAAATTTATAATTTATCAGATTGGCTTTAAATGATTTAATTGGCAATATGAGCTTCATAATTTTACGTGCAACGATTTCAATTGATTTTCATCGATACGCAAGCAAGCAAAGTTTTAAATATTGTCGAATAATTTTGAAAGTTTAGTACATTCTTTGCTAAAGAATTTTGTTTGCTTTACTTTACTTTTTAAATTTTATATTTTCTATGAATGCATTAAAGAGTAAGGATAAGATTTTTTGATTCTCTACTCTTAAACTCTACAGTAAACGGCAAAACAATTCCCCACCCCAAATGCGCATATGCATGCTAGAGTGGGGAATTGTTTTGCCGTTTATTGTAGTTAAAACAAGATTTATTTAAATTCTCTTTACTTTTAACTTTGTTTTACTCAATTATCTTCAATTTAGTTTAAAATTTGAACAAATGATTTAGAACTCGCTTTTGTATCAGTGATTATAAAATGAGTTTAATTTGTGGACAATATTATTTGCTACTTTGACGTTTTTCAAGATCCGCAAAAATTCAATTCGTGTAAAAATAAACGCAAGTTTTGTCGTATCTTTCATCAAATAACATAAAATTATGAATACTAAAGATAAAAATGGAATTTCAATAAGAAAGATGTGTCCATTAGAGCTCTTATTACAAAAGTAATCTTAAAAAAGTGTGCAGGTACACTTCGTTCATCTAAAAGTAAAGAAAAAATAATGTAAAAGCATAAAGAAATGCTTTCTTTTTAAGCCAACAGTGTACTCGGTTGTTTACAATGCGCTGAAAACTGGGTGAGACGTGCGCTGTGAAAGGTAAGCATTGCAATGAAGCTCAATAATCTGTACGCTTTTTAGATGAAATGAAAAGTTATGCATGTTTAAATATTGATCAAAGAGTGCTCTGATCTTCATAAGCTGAATATTTTTAAGATAATTTTATAATATACATTTGCATAGCTTGTTTTTAAAATGAATTCCACGAAAAATCGGTGATAGTGTTTGACGATTATTTGATTAAAATTTTTTATTGCGATCACTAGGGCTGGTCAAAGAGGTGATTTTTAGGTGATAAAAAAGTGGCAAAATAGGTGATAAAATAGGTGATCTCAAAAATCAAAGTTTGTTAAAAAATTTCTTACTGTAATTTAATCTTTTTAGCTGAATTATTGAGAAAAAAATTTATTAAAATTAATTATCATTTATCTTTCAAGATTTTCGTTTAAAAAGAAATAAGATTTTCTCGCAGAATTGATTTGTAAACAGAAAACGAATGTTGCTACTGAATGCATTTTTTTGTATTAACATTTCTAACAAAATTTTAAATGATTGATTTTTAATTTTTGACAATAAAATATCAGAAGCTAGCAAACATGTAACTATGCTTCTATTCTTCTTTGTCGCTCACTCTTTTTTTAAAAAATACTAAATTCTTTGGTTATTTTTAAAAATAAGATTTAAACGCAAAAATTAAGTCCTTCTTCGAATAGGTATAATGGCTTGTTCAGCTGCACGCTTCTTTGAACCAGGAGCAGCAGAGTTGACATTCATTTCTTCAGCCAATTGTTTTGCTTCTTCCATCTGGGCAGTGGTCATTCTGTCAAAAATCACACCGTCCTCATCTCTTTGAGAGTAAATATTCTGCATACATTTGATTGCAACTTCCTTTTCAGTATTTCCCGGTAATTGAAGGCCTAGTGCTCTAGCATTATCCATTCTGTATAATGCCAAGGCCAAGCACAAGACTGGATCTTTATGCATTATAGCATCAAATCCACCAGTCATTACGGCGTACCACATGCTTCTTCTTAGTCCTTCATCCGTATCAGTCATATATCGAAATCCATGATGGTCAGCCAATGGATTTCTCAATACGAGGTGTTTTCCTTTGTTGAGCCGTTTCATATACATATATGCCCTGTATGCAAGTACCTGGCCAAATCGCTTGAATGTTAAATCATTCTTTTCAACATATACATCTTTGTGCAAGGCAGTCAATTTCATAACTATGAACTCCTGGTCATTTATTTTGACCTTGAAGCGCTGTGGTTTGCCTGCCTCAACATTACCCGCTGTTGCACCCGATGCTTTGAATATTTTCACAGCATCATTCATAGATTCATATCCCTGATTAAGTGCAAGTACACCGCCATTTGTAAACGCAGTGTGAAGCTCTTTGCCAGTTCCATCTTTAATGAACATACGAAAATCATAAGCATCTTTGAGCTGATTTCTTAATACCACAGGGGGATGGTCAGCTTCACGGGCCTTGAAGAATGCTTTAGCAGTTATCGGTGCCTGTTGAGCCCTCGTAAACGAAATGTTGGTTTTGTATTTTCTTATTGTGATTATTATAAATTGTCGCTGTGCGACACTTTGAAAAACATTTGCAACCAGTTAAACTATAGATGCGCTTGATTCTTGCTTGAATATGTACAGTTTCCGACAGAATATGTTGCATTTAATCTTTTATACTGATATGATAAAGCATTAAATTTCACTCGGATTTAAAGTTTATCAAAATTTGACATTGTTAGTAATTCGATTTATTCAAAATCACATTTGTTTAAACGAAWTCAAAAACATTGAAAGTRARTTTAYTTAAATATTTTTCGAGACAATGGCAATTACTCCAAAAGAAGAGCGTTTAAAATKTGTGATTTTTTATTTTATGGGAATGGAGTCAATCGAAATAGCTAGAGATTTTGGCCGCGATGTTAGAACTGTTCAAAGGTGGCTTAATAGATATGCAGAAACGGAGTTTATTGATGATAGACTTAAGGATGACAGTGGCTGCAAGCAAATAATTAATGAAGAGGAAGATTTTGATGCAATTTCTCGCGAGTGGCAAATATTAAGATCAGATATTGATTATTATCGAAATTTAATTAACTCAATGCCAAATAGATGTGCTGAAGTTATAAGAAAGAATGGTTCTTCATTGCCATATTAAAATCTATATTAAACTCTTGATTTTGATTTGCAATAAATCGAATTTTGATAAACTTTAAATCCGAGTGAAATTTAGTGCTTCATCATATTAGTACAAGATTAGATGCAACATATATTGTCGGAAACTGTATTTTTATTTTACATGAATATTTCAGAATTGCAAAATTTTGATATCGTTTTACTCGTTATTAAATGTAGAACTCGATTACAATGTTAACTTAAAAAGAGATGCTCACCTATTTGACCAGCCCTAGTGATGACATTTTAATTCATAAATAATTTGATTATAATCAAAATTTTCTGTTTTAATCTATGGTCAATTCTTAAATACAATCTTCTATTGGTGTTAAGCGAATGAAACCTTCAAGTCACTAAATCTTGAACCTAAGGCAATCAAATGAATTGCGACTATGTTCATTTTCTCATTAGATGTACGACAATTTCAAAATAAAATGTTTCATGAATTTCATATTAAAAGAGTGCGCTGGTTTCGTTCGATTGTGCTTGTTCATTTAAATGGCAAAACTGTCTTCCTTAACTAAATTAATGGACTAGCAGGTAAAGTAAATTCAAAATCTCTCCGGTTGCTGTGGTCCTGTTGCTTCAAAAGTCTTAATGAGATTAATTTTTAGCCATCTATTGAATATAATCATTAATTTAATTGAAATTCGTAATAAATACACTTTCGTAAATAATGTTTCTATCTCAAGCCTGCAAAAAAATTTTAACTCTTAACGCGATAAAGTTTAATCTTGAACATAAACGTGTTTCATTTTTTTAATGAATACGATATTTAAACATCGATACAATACTAATTTATAATTTTAAAAAATTGATGGAAAACATTGTTTTTGTGAGTGTTTGTATTATATTTACTCCTCAAAAGTAAGAAGTTTGCGTTTAGAGATTGTAAAATGAAAAGAAACCATTTCGACATTAAGGAGGTATTTTAGAGGATTAAAGCTTATGAGCGACATCTGTTTAATCTTCTATTCAATGATTAACTCCTTTTTCTTTCTTTTTTATCATTTTGGATAGATAAGAGTTCATATATACTAAATCGCACAGAAATCTTCCCATTGTTAGGGTTTTTATAAATAAAAAGACGAAAAATGGATCTTATGTTAATTGCCAAAGCTTTCCCCCGTTTTTTTTTTTCGTATTCCCAATACACTACTCGAACACATGTGGTTTGGACTTTAGCGCCTTATACACTCGTTATTCGAGTCTTGAATCGGAAAATTAGATAATAGGAGAACTCGCTCTTCGGACTAATCGATTGGACATCGGGTATTTTAATATTAAACTTATGTATTTATTTAAGTAATTCTTTAATCGTTAGAGATGTTTAAAAATTGCTTAATTACTGTTTACATAAATCCCACCTATGGGAAAATTTCTGTGCGATTGAGTGTATATTTAAAGCATAGTTTAAAAGATAAATGCAACAATGCTGCGATTTTCGTACTTCACTGAGATTTCAAATATTCATATTAATGTAAAATTTTGATTTTAACTCTTTTAAGCGGTCGATTATTTTTAAAAAAATTTCATTGTTTTTATTTTGCCTTCACACACCGAATTCAGTGGTCCATTTGTCGTTCTCATCGCATTCTTTATAATTTATTTTGAATTTACCCTAATTTTTAATCTCTTAATTAGGATTTACATGATTATTATTAATTTGGCATTTAAAATTTTTTAAATTCAATTTTGAAATGAAACTGGCAGAAAAGAGTTCACTGATAGTCGTTGCTTTAAATAACTGTAAAATTACTTTTGCTATAAAATCGACAAAAAGTTGAAATATTAAAAAAGAAAAGATTTCGATCATTACTTGCTTTAAAGATTTCACTTACGTTTTAAAATTGTCGAAAAGCAAATTAAAACTGAAAACTTGCGAATTTTTATGCGACGCATTTTGTGTTTGTTTCAATTTACACATGTATCGACTTTAGACTGAAACAAAAATTTAAGAAAAAGTTTTTAAATCAATGAATTGTGAAAATGCAAAGAATTTTATCTTTTAATTTCATGGTTTCGTCATAGATACAGAATTTGACCAATCAACTGCTCAAAAATTTTTAATAGTTAAATAAAATGTAAGCCGATAACATGTTTAAAACACAAAATTAGCAAAACATTTAAACCAACCAAAATGAAAAAAGTTTCATTATATACATCAACAAAAAATTATTGAAGTTCTAACAGTTTTATTTACAAAACTTATTTCGAAATCAAATTTTTTTAAAACTCTTATTTGGCATTTGTAAGTTTCAATAAAATTTGATTTCGATCAAAATTGCTTTGCAAAATGCAAAGTGGAATGAGAAGAAAGAGAAAATGAATAAACTCGAATGCGATGATTTCTCTTCAGTGACCCCAGCCGTGACCTCCGTCGTGGCCTCCGCCGTGACCCCAGCCGCCCCAGCCGTGATCTTCGTGTTTTTCATGATGAACAGGATAATAAATGGGCACGATTTTCGTATGCGTAATCGGAACATACTTCACATGCGTTTTACAACAACATTTCTTGCCTCCGCCACCGCCGGAGAGGACAATATTATCACCGCCTTTATCACCCCCAGCATTCACGAGCGATGAGAAATATGCGAGAATCGCTGCGATCACAAACACTTTTCGAAACATTTTTTTAAACGAAAGTTGTGAATGTAAAACTGCAACTGACTGCTTAGTTGTTACACTTCAAACTTTATATAAGAAGTTTGTTGTTTGTTTTTCGCGACGACAAAAATATCTCCATTTTTGTTCTAAGAGTCGAGTGCGGTTCAATGAATATTTTATGCGCATAATAATCAAAAAAGTGAGATAATTCACGTTTCATGCTTATTAAAAGAATTCGGATTGTATCATTTAAAAACTCATGTCGAGCAAGAATTTTAACGCTAAATTTAGACACTTCAAGCGAAAATAATCGAATTTAATATAAGTTTTTGGTAATTTCTAAAATCAAACTAATTGAGAAGCGAATTTCTTTTTAATGCTTTTGTGCACTTACAAAAAAGAAATAAAATTTTGAGATATTATCCGATAAAATTTTACATTAATAGGATTTACATGTGTATTTATTTTAACCAAGCGTTTAGAATTTATTGCTTTCATGAAGTGAATGCAATTAAAAGCAAACAAATAAGAAGAGAAGTTTCACAGCACTTTATCTATCTTCACACTTCATTTTTCATGTGAAGCTTTTTTCACTTTCATGCTTATTAATTTTTTGACAATTTGCTCGAAGATGGCAACGCACTTCGAATACTCGCATTTTCTATTAAAATCAATATTTTCTTATGCCATTAATTTGTATCATTATAAAAGCTAATCGAACGCTTTTATTGCTATAAAAAGCTTTCGCAATTTCTTGTTTTAACCCTTTGAAAAGCGAAAATAGACAAAAAAAACAAATTTTTTTAAGCGTATTTTTGGCGATGCTATAATTTGCTTCCTCTAAATCAATCACTTAATCAATTCTAACAAAACTTAACTTTCGCTTGAATAAATTTTTCATTTTTTTTCAAAAAATTTTGTTTAAAAGGCAAATAAATAAAGATTTTAAATAGAATCTTCATGTTTCAGGTGTTTAAAATTGTATATCAAGCTGAATCAACATTAAAAGTAAAACTTAAAAATTTTACTCAAAAGTACTTTTCAAA
>NCKU01000718.1:0-34604 GCA_003675995.1 Dinothrombium tinctorium | reverse complement strand
ATCAGAAACTTGAAACACTGGCAAAAAATTATCTTTCCTGCCTGGATTCGAACCCACGTAACTGAAACATGCTTACTTTACGCGGGACTATAACCACTCGGCCACTGTGGTCAGCTCAAAATTGAATGTTTAAATTTTCTATTTAAATTTATATATCTTATATGATTTCAACATATCACAAAAAGAGATCAAGTTTAATGAAATTTGACAATCATTTTTTTTTCGTGTAAAGCAAAGTTACTTTTTTCTTCGCTTTTTGTAAATATTTACAAATTGAATTAAAAAATATGGAAAACTCTAGCATTTCAGAAACTGTATTTCAAAGCAAGAACTCACGTTTTTTATCTTGAGTAAATTTTTTTTACTGTTCTTGTTGACATTATTTTTCAAATTTAAGAAGCATTTTTGTCAATGATTACATCAAGTTGTAATTCTATTCTCTGCGCTCAATATAATGTAGTGAAATAATTCAGATACTTGAATGGTATTTATTAAGCTGCTCTCATCGAATGACGTTTATTTACTCATTAACTCGAAACTCAATATATCCAAATTCGTTTGACAGAGATGAAGAGCATAGCTGCGAACATAATGAAACACTTTGGCATAAAGACCTAATAAATTCAATTTCGCATGCAATTGTAAGTAATGAAATTGGAATTGACGGAAATGATATTGTTTTGTGCATCAATAAAATTCATTGCATAAATTAGACGAAGAAAAGGGACAATTTTTTGTCTATAAATGCTTTATTCTGAAAGAAACAAAATTATATAAAAGCTCCAGCTTTTTTCAAGCTTACGAGCTTATTAGTATGGAATAGAAAAAGGATAATATTTGTGAGTTGCATACTTATCCAAAAGAAGAAAACGATGGTTTCGATTGAATCCATCGATGACAGCAATGTCTTCTGGACTTAGTTTAAAATCAAAAATTTGAATATTGGACAATATTCGTGATGGAGTCACACTTTTCGGAATTGGAATAACACCTCTGTCAACTTGATAGCGAAGTAAAACTTGAGCAGTTGTTTTGTTATATTTATCGGCAATTTCTTTCAATTTTGGTTCGTCAAGCAATGACAAATCTCCAGGTTTAGCCCAAGGTCGATCTGGCGAACCAAGAGGACTGTAAGCGGTCACCAAGATGCCATGTTTCTTGCAGAAATCAATCAGTTGTGATTGATTAAGATATGGATGACATTCAACTTGATTCATTACAGGTTTTACTTTTGCAATGCTTAATACACGACTTATTTGCTCGGAGTTAAAATTCGATAAGCCCAATGATTTTACCAAACCAGCATTGTAGCAATCCTCCATTCCTTGCCATGTTTCAAGGTAATCAACATCAGAATAAACTGTTTGTCCAGAAGCATCTGTTGGAAACAATTGGCCATCTTCAGCGAAACCCATTGGCCAATGAACCAAGTATAAATCCAAATATTCTAGACCAAGGTTTGAAAGTGATTCCTTGCAGCATTTAATCACTTTTTCACGAGAGTGAAAAGTATTCCAGCATTTGGAGGTAATAAAGAGCTCTTCTCGCTTAACAATGCCTTTATCAATCACATCTTTAATAGCTTTTCCGACTTCTTGTTCATTCGAGTAGACATAGGCACAATCGATATGACGATAACCAGCCTCTGCAATTGCATACCTGTGATATTACAGAAATTACAAACGAATGTTAAAATACATTGTACAATGAAAATAAAATTTGTCATTAAATTTTGTCAAAGCAGCAAAGTGAACTTTAAAAAATGATGTCAAACTGTCAGTTTCAATGAAATTAGAAGATTCGTGAAAGCAGTGTTTACAGTAAACGCCGAAAAAATCCGTTACTTAATCTAATTGATTAATTTTCGGGGAAAAGTGTAATCAAGAATAAGCATTATCCCCAACGAGGCGCCTTTTGCGGCGTTTATTGAGTAAACAACAGCACGTTTGCTTTTCTCGAATGAACGTCGCAAACATTCGCAATTGGAAATAAAAGAAGTGAAAGCAAAGCAGAAAAGCGAGCGTTGACGAATCGCACCTCACCGCTTCGAACACTTCGCCCGGTTTCGACTTCCAGGTGCCCAAACCGAGGGCGGGCACGGTTCTACCGTTGCTTAACTTCAAAAGCGAAGACATTTTTTTCCGCAGTAAATGTCGCGTGGAGTACTCGCGTCAAGTGATTGTGTCGCGCTCGCTGCGCTCGGCGCCCGCTTTCGCCTCTCTGCTCGTAGCCATAACTACATTTTCGTCACTTTAAACAACTCGCAGCTGATATCAGCGCGGAGGGGATGTCGCTGTTTATAAAAGAAACAAGCAAGTGTATTCTCAAAAGTAATTTTAATCTAATCATTGTTTGACACTGCCATAGTGAGATATCCATGAATATCCTTCAATTCGCTTGAGTCAAAGCTAGCAACAATTGTTTCATATTCTGCTTTTGTTAGCCTAACAGAAGCGATGTACGAAAACGTTTGTTTTGCTCCAATGTTTCCAAACTCTTTAATTATTTGCACATCGCCCGCTTCGATTGAAAGCACTGAGTTCGTTAATTGTTTGTTTAATGGGTTTGTAAATGATACATTCAATAGCACCACTTCTCCCACTCGCATGTGTCCGCTCACGCTCATGTTTAATCTTGGCTGTGAAATTACAAAACTTTTTTCTTGTGACCAAATTTTTTCTGACTCCACCATCACAATAGCATAGATCTTAATTGAATTAAAAGGCACAAGTTTATGCAAATATTCGTCGGCAACAACTGTTATTTCGTGCGTTACACCTGTGAGAACGAAATAAGTTTCGTAAACTTGTATAATTAATTTTTGCTCATTGAAACATACTTCCGTTCGACGCGATCGAGAAGTCGTTTCTGTTTTTTACGATATCGGCCGCAATACCTCCATTGTAATGAGTACTTTTCACATTCAACATCGATGATATTTTTACGACTCTGTTGTTTTTATTGCTTATTTCAAGTTTAACTTTAAATGGTTCGCCAATCATTACTCTGTCTGCAGTTAAGTTGAAATCAACCAATTCAATCACAGCGCTGTCCCCAAAAACAAATTTTAACCCACGGTTTTGTCTGGCTTTTAGTCGAGCCATTTGACGTTCAATAGATCCTTCAGGGTATTTGTAATTATTTGTCACATCGACCAGACTGTTTTCATCTTCACTGAATTGCCCGATCCCCTTCGTATAAATTGTTGTTCTGCGATTCAAAAGTTTTTTCGTTAGTTAAAAAATTAAAGTCCGAAAACTTACGGAATATTAAGTGGAACGACTCTTGTCCAGCCTAAATCGGATGATTTGTTACGATGCCAATGAACGAGAATACCATCAACCTCACCGTATGCAAAGGCAGTATCGAATTTTTTGCTGATTTCACCTGTTCTAACCGCAAAAAGCGATACTGGCCCTGCTTGTGAGAGACCATCGCTTCGCTCTTGTGGTGTGGCGTCAATCGCCTGCCAACCGCCGTAACCATTTGGTAAGTCAGTTCGTTTCATCCAAACTTCGGTCCAGGCATGAAAATTCCAAGCCATTTCGATTCCATTCATTGACTCAATCGGTTCCCCGTCTTCATCAAAGAAAGTATCAATTGTTAAACTTTCATCTGCATCATGTCGAGATCCGAAACAAGTGACAGGGCGCGCAGGTAAGCCAATTGCGCGTGCTAAAGATGTAGCGGTGCATGCGAATACCCAACATTGTCCGTATCGCACGGGTCTGAAATGCGATTCATAAAATTGTTTTATGATCTCCACGCTTCCTTTCCAGTATCCTGGTGGCGCATAAGGTTCAAAATTATCTCCCCAGTTGCCGACAATTATTCCACGTCGTGTTTCGCTTATGTCGTTTGCATTTGTCTACTTGCAAAATAAAAATAAGAAATTCTCAAAACATTAAGCACATACCACTGAAGAAATTGCTCGCGAAATAAGCGTAGCGTTCGACAACTGCTCGTAACTCAAGCCATAGCTTTCTAAAAGAAATGTGATGGTTGGCAACATGTATTTGTTGAATTGTCCAAACTTCCAAGGTTTGGTATTGATCTGCTCAGCACTTCCTTGATAAATTTCTCCGAAATCATTGAGAATATATTCCTCTCGTTGCTTTTCATCAGGCAAATAAACATCGTCCTCTAAAAGTTGAAGAATGTGCTTAAAAACAAGCGTTTGTCAAACATTTTCCAACCTTCACACCATGGATTAAAAAGAATGCAAATTCGTTTGCTTTCAGCAATGAACTTCTGCTCTCCTTTAGTTTTACATCTAACTTCCATCGTCCAGAATCCAATAGCAACGTCAGCCGGGATGGATACATTGATATGCATAGTGTCATTTTCATTTTCAAGCTTATAATAATCAGCCGTCCAATCACCAACCTCTTTGGTATTATTAACAGGAACAAATATACTTTTGTATTCTTTGCCGACTTGCGATTCTAAAATAAAAATTGAATAACTCTAAACACAAAATTACACATACACACCTAATGAAAAGACAAGTACGATCGCTTGATTAGATGCATTGAACTTATGCTGTGTCTGAATGCCAAAAGTGAAGGTAAATCCTCGACGCAAAATTAAAATTTCCTCCTTTAAATCATATCTATCAGTTTTGTGCAAAATTGAATTTTCTTTATGACGTAAAAACACTTTGAATGTCGAATTATCCGCTGCTTGAATAGAAAAATTTTGAAAAAAAATCGAAAACAACAAAAATCTGACTAACCGAAACATTTTATCCCAAAAGTAAGGAAAAGGAGTAAAAATAATTTTTGTTTCATATTCATTTGCTTATGAAGTGGTAAGAATTAAGTTAGTATTGAGTTGTCTTTTTATTAAATTCATCGAAAATACGCCTCTCATAAATTTATCGAGATTTTACCATGCTTTGCCAAATTAAAAAATGATTTTCAATGTTTGCCATTGTTTTACTTTCATATCTTTTCGTGTAGACAATATAAGATTTCTGAAATCATTTGACGAAGAAAAAATTGAGATAAACGCGAAATTTTTATCGAAATTTACGTAGCATTTCATTCGCAAAATGGCTTTATTCTTTAGCTTTGTTTAAGGATTAGAGCGAAAGAGTTTGCGAAAGAATGACGCATTTTGGATTTGAATAACGCAAGCAGGAACATAATAAACTTTGTGTTCGCAGTTTTTTCATTTTATCCTCAGTTATGAATCTTTGAAATTGCGTTAATCTTGAATTTGATCGAATGTATTCAATGAATGGTTCAAAAGACATTCTCTTTTTGAAGCAAATAATTTTTTATTTTCTCATTTTGCAAAAATTAAGCAAAGTTTGCTTTAAATCATATTCTAACACACATTTGCACAAAATGATCAAAAATTTGATTGTTTAGTTAAGCTTGTTTTTAGCACGACCGATTAAATCGGAGCGTTAATGTTGCGTTCACTTTTTCCGTCCCTTCCAACCGTGTGTAACGCTATTGTGAGAAACTTGGTACTAAGGTCAGGAGTAAACCAAGTCAACTAATACGTTTATTTGCAAGTCAGATAGGTCGTCGGATGCCTGAGTAATTGGATCACAATGCTCCCAAATACTTAAAATTGGAAATATTTTTATTTATGACAACGGCTGTCTTTAAAAAAGAGGTAAGAAAGAAGTTTTTAAGAAAAAGTATCTTTTGAATGTGTTGGAAGTGAATGCTCATTGCTCAAAGATGAAATTCAAAGACTCACGCTAATTGTTGGTCTCGTGTTTAACTCTTGATTCAGTTGTGTTCGATTACATTATTAGTTGCGGTTTGGTGTTCGATTCGAAGGCAGCTCCATTTTCATTTAGAATCCTTTTTGTTCCATTAACTAATAAATCTTATTTAAGCCAACTTTTTCGGTAGTTTCATTCAAAAGTTTACTCTTCATTCGACACAAAGCGATGTTGTCTCGGAGAGGTTCAGTTTCTCTAAATCTTGAAATCTTTTGAAGTTAAAATTTTTATTAAATTTAGTCTTTGGCTGCGCAATTGTATATATATATTTGGATTTTCGTTTAATATAACAAGTAAAAACCTGCTAATTATTGCCTCGAAAATAAGCTCAAATCATTATCTTTGCAATCGGTTTTTTTTGTACTTTTCAAATTCTTATTTAAACTTATATAAAACTTTTCCTTGTAGCTGTATGCTTGGTTTACTGCATGCAATTACTCAAACATTCTACATTTTCTCTTTAATCATTCAACATTAAATTTTTATTAGAACTAAAATTTTATTTCAATTGGTGATGAAAATTTTATGAAGTTATGATCATATCTCAAATTAAATGCAAGTCAGAAGATGCTTTTATGTCTGAAAACAGTTTAAGAATTTGCTAAAATTTGAATTTTCTGAATTATTTGCTATTAAACGAATGAATGTATGAATTGAAATCGTTAATATATATGAATAATAAAACCAGGGCTGGGATTTTTCGGGATTCGGGAAAATAACTTGTTTCGTTAATCTTCGAAATATTTATTGAAAAAAAAATAAAATGTATTGGCGTAATTATATTTTCCCGAATTTAAATGCCTAATAGAAACCACTACGCACCAAGCTTTTGTTAGATTTTAAATTAAAAGCAGACTGTAATTACAGTACTATTGAAAATTCTAGAATTTTATCTAGACTTAATCTAGATTTTTATTTCTAGTGAAACATTCAAGACTATTTACACATCTAATATAAAACATATCACATTTAATAGATAAAAGAGCAACCTGATTAGCATTTGTTGTGTTTACTCTTAAACAACGCATGCCAAATACAAATGCATTTTGCATATGGTCGCTCAAATTGAAGAGCTTGTTTTTTAAATGTAAGTTTAAAACACAAATGAAAGCTTCTTACAATAAAGTTTAAATGAATATTTCATTGAAAAATTGAAAAATTATTTTTAAAGAAAATATCGAAATAATTATGCTCCCAAATTCCGCCCGAATTAGGGTTATTTTATTCCCGACCAATTCCAGCCCCATATAACAAACGATCAATTCTATCAACTTGATTTATCATTTTTGAACTAAATTTTGGAATATTGTGAAAATTGAAATGATTCTCGAATCAAAATTCATTCGAAATTAGAAGACAGCAGTTAAATGGAATTTAAAAGCTTATATCGGCGATGAAATAGAAAGTTCTTAATTTTCGCACACTTGCTGCAAGTGGATGCCAAAATTCGCGTGCGCGCATCTAAATTAAATATCGTGATT
Source organism: Dinothrombium tinctorium (assembly GCA_003675995.1). Taxonomy (NCBI): domain Eukaryota; kingdom Metazoa; phylum Arthropoda; class Arachnida; order Trombidiformes; family Trombidiidae; genus Dinothrombium; species Dinothrombium tinctorium. The sequence goes on along the minus strand of NCKU01000718.1, from coordinate 27,380 downwards.
TGGATCCGAGCTTTTCTCCTCACTGACAAAAAATTAAATTTGTTTTCTCCATTATAATTATGTCGATAATTAGACGCAGCTGTTCATTCAGAAATGATTTCGCCTGATGTTTTCCGTGTAATGACTACATAAGCTTGAAATCCAAAACAAGTAGAATACAATTTATTTGGATAAGTAAATAGGTAAATACAAATTGCGTTGCTTGATGCGGTTTTCAATTTAGCTTTAATCGAATTCATTTGAATCAGAAAAATGGAAAGAATGCGTTGAGAATTTAAGCAACATTGGTTGCGTTGTTATCTGCGAAGTGCGATCAGAAGTATGACTTTAAAAGTTAAACCGCAGAATTTAATGATCAGAAAGTGAACGACCGAAAATTTTGAGAAATGGTCGACTGCAGAATTTGAACGAATAGCAAATCGTGTGCAAAATGCAGCCGCATTCGAGTGCGAGAGGAGCGAAGAATCAATGACCGCAGAGTTGCTATGACTACAATTTATACCAAATTTAAATAGCGTTCTGTTCTGCAGAGTCCGATATCGCGCACCGCTCTGCGCTTCGGTTTATGAGCGCGCTGTGTGTCAGCAATCAGCCGAACGTAGCGTTAACTGCGAGAGTGAGGCGAACGGTTCGTGCCGCCGAGCGCATAGCGACCTTCCCTTTGTATCTGCTCTGCTTGCATTGCTTCTTCGTTGAGAATCAGAACGAGTTCCTCGATTCGTTCCCTGCTTGCTGCACATATTCTAAGCGCCTACTGTACAGGCCTCCTCTGCCCAATAACCGGTCGAAGAGGCATTACCTGCGAGATTGTAAATAGCTGCTTTTACTTAACAGGCGAAGACGAAAAGAAGAAGGAGCAGTGGTTTTCCGAGCGGTGGCTGATTGTGCGTTGAGAAAAACAGTCGCGAGACGATGCCATACGTTGTGGTAACGACTTCTTCGAAGCAAATTCATTCCATAGACTATTGGAAGAATGGATACTACGACGAAGCTACGCTGATTCATCTTGGTACGCCGTTGAATTCGAGCACCGAGAAATTGGTACAAGCGCTGAAAGCTCGTCCATTGGCTCCATTTCCCAAAGAGCTTTGTCTGCATTGGATTTCAAATTTCGAGTTCACGTCCGTGCTCGACACGCTCGAGCAGCAGGGGTACACGTTGGTCACCAGTCACGAGAACGATAATCGTACCACGTATACGTTCAAATCAATAAAGCAATAGCTGTGCTTGATAAAGAGGCGATAAGCATTTTCACTCGTGGCATCTTGTCTACAGCGTGTCTCAAATCGATTTCGTTTCTCGCTTCTTTAGTTTTGTTCATAAAATCAATACGTGCACCATTTTTGAGTTCTTCTCGAAATCGCGTTCGTCGCTTCTCAAAATCATGTTCCTTGTCTTCGCATTCGTTTTGTTTTCATATTGAGCCTAAATTTCACGAATCAATTTTTCTGTACGCTCACTTTTTATTTCACAATAAACCTTATTTATTGAATAAGTTTCTTTGCCTTTCGCTTTAATTTCGATCGATGCAAATGCGTTTATTCGTGCGGCAAACAGATGCAATCAAATTTTTTATCTTTTGATGGAAATAACGCTGAAGCGAGCAAAATTTTCAATTATTTGGCGTCAATTTTCGTAAAATCGCGCACACAGCTGTAGGTATCAAGGTCTTCAGCGATATCAATTCGCTCGTGTGCTTGTTATAAAACGAATTTTCAAATTATTCAAGTCTGTAAAGAAACGATAAATAATTTTTGAAAAATCGAGCAAATCGTTAAATTTGTTGGATTTAAGTTCTAAAAGTGATTTGCAAAAATTGGAAATTAATTAAAGCTTCATTTCTTTTTACAAAAATCATTTTTATAAAAAAGTCGCATAAACAAAGCAAAAATTAATCGCCAGACAAATCGGCAGAACAAAATATGAATAAAAAGCAAATTGTTTTTTCCACGATTGCAACATTTTTATTCAATTTTTTGAATTTAAACTCAAGAGATTTGAAAATCATTTTTCAAATGAATTCAAATTCGCAGTGTGAATTTTGGAAATTTTTTTTTCAAATGTTTTTTTATAAAATGGGATATCCAACAATGGTAAGCGATTCGCGATACTCCTTTCATAATTTATTCAATTGAAGCCATCAAAAGTTGAAATGTTAAAAAATCAAAACCAGCAATCTTTGAATCGCTTTTCATGCTGGTTTTTTCTAACTAAATTTTCATCGAAACAACTCGACTCGAATCAAGAATTAAAGCAACTTTTTCAAGTTAAGCTTCTTCGAAAAAACAAAAAAGTTTTTAATCAGGAAAAATGATTTTTAAAAATAAGGAAAATAAAAAATATTTAAATATGCAAAATTACTTGCAGATAAGTTTTAATTAAGTAAACAGTTTTAACTTTTTCGCATATGTATTCAAACATGTTTTATATCCAATTTAACCAAGGCGAAGTAATTTGATTATGAAAATACACTTTCAAGCAATCTTTCCATAAAATGATAAAAATAAATTGAATAATCCATAGAATTAAGGCTACGAAGATTTAAATCTAAATTTATTGACTTTATATGCTCGAAAGAATGCTAAACTCACAAAGGATTTCTCGATTAAACATTCTTAAAATATTTATGTTTCACAGTGTGCTCTGCAGTTGTCAGATCAAATGAATTGATTTAAAAAATTTTAATCTTCATTTTCGCTCGAACATTGTTCAATTTTCAAAATAAGGATGCTTTAATGAAAAGACTGTGTGATGTATTTGAAAAGTTTTCTTCATTCTAAATGAGTTTTTAAAACAAAATAATTTTGATTTTATTGAAAAAATAATAAAAATCCATGTCTTGAATATCCTTTCGAAAATTTTTAAAGTGTATTCATTCAAATAACGTAATAAGGAACAATGATATGATATAAAATTTTGAATTCATGTAAAAAACTCAATAAAATTAGCAAACACATAAGCAGAGAAGGCGAATAAAAGTTTATGAAGGTAATTATACAAAAGATGCGATTAATAGGAAAATGTGGGATTTATACATCAGATTAATTACAGTTTTTCAAAAAGTACAAACTGGATTTTTTACATCGATGAATATTGTTCTGAATCATATTTATAGTATCAAAAAATTCTGATTTGATATTCGAGTCAATTTAGTTGGAATGTTTGTTATGCAATTCTTTTTTGTATTAAAACCATTCAAGATATTAATTAATTGAAGATGCTACTGATTGAACTTACGTTAATAATAGCTTTAATAATATAATGACGCAGCTGATATAACAATAGAGGAGAAATTCTTGCGATAAAGTTTTTGTCTTTCTATAATTGAAATAGAACGTTCATGCATGCGTTTATGGTTTGTTGCGTGCATAAATATTTTGACAAGAATTTCATAATCATTCGTAGCGTAATTGTGATAAAACACTGATTACAAGGCAATGAATCTGAAAGGATATACGAATAATGCAATTTTAAAATTATCATTGGTTCTATCAAAAAATCATTTAAAATGACCTTTATATTGATTACAGTAAAAACTAAATATGATTACAAATATTAATCTATTATTATTTGTTATTAATTATTTCTATTATATTATTATTATTATTATTATTATTTATTTTATATATTTACAAATAAATTAATTTATTATATTAATTTACTAGTTGAAAACTGATTTTATCTTTATCATTTCAATTCGCACAATTTCAGACGACCAAAAATTTTTAACTCTTCCTGTTATGATTTGATCTATTTGTCTTTCTTTAATATCACTTAATCTCTAGTCTTGAAACTTGTTTTTAGAAGTTGGTACCGATCGAGTGTACAGGGAAGTAGGGTAAATAAGGGCTGCCATTGCATTTAGTTTTGAGAGTAAAACGTGTGGATCGAAAACAAAGTTATTTCTGAACGAAGAAAAATATTTTTAATTAATCATGAAATCAAACATTACATCATTTTTATTTGAAATAATCTATGATTGAGTTTAAAAAAGAGAATAATAAAATGATTCTTTTAAGAAATGAAACGCAGTTTGCTGCCTTTAGAAATAGTTTTAACAAGTAAAAATAAGACAAAACCAAAGAAAAAATACTCATGAATTTAATCGTAAGAATTCATCAACAATGAGATTTGACTACAAAAGTGTCTGTAAAATAATCAAAGATGAAGCATTTTCCATTAAAATTTAACCAAATGACCAAGGTGATCGTTCACAAACGTAAATTTTATAACAAATCAAATAGCATAAGCTAATTTTAAATAAACATTAAATTGTTCTGATATTTTTTCTTCGATAGAATTAGATGCTTCAGAATTAATGAAGCCTGTAAACGTTCACGGCTTCTTTTTAATATCGCCTTAATAAAATTGATCGAAAACACTAAATTTTGATTGCTTCTATATGTGAGCATTAAAGTTGACAAATGTTATATTAAATTCGATAATACAATAAGTTCTTTCTCGATACAGCTTTTGCATTATCTATAAGAAGTGAAGTTAAAAATAAGTTTCGAAATTTCACTTGCATAATTTGTTAATACTATTTTATAATTTTTTTCCAAGAGTTATCTAATTACAAAAGCAAACTTACGAGTTTTTCAATTTCATTTTTCGACTATAATCTTTATTTTTGGATTAAATGTAAAGCCAAACTCCAGACAAATCAAATTTTAGTTAATTTTTTTATAGCTTTGTACTTAATATTATCATGAAATCGATTAATGTTATCGTATTAAATATATTTTTGCCACCTCTTCATAGATTTGTGTTGTCAATGCCATTATTTGGCGACTTCAACTGCTTGAAATTGTTTTGCAAATGCGACTGGCGATTGCATTTGCGAAACAGCTATAATCATTTTTAATCACTACAATTATTATCAATGAGGTTACATAATACTTGATTATTGAGAAAGGCTCACGAATTGAGAATATTTACAAGGGAAGATGCGAAACATTTTAAATTTGAAATATTTTAAGGAAGCAATTGAAGTTTAGATTTTTATAATTTTGTGATCAAAATGATAAACATTTATTCATTACTAATATTTATAATTTTCATTAAAAAATATTAATAAATAAAAAAGTTACCAACCGAGAATCTGACTCATGTCGAAAAATATTGTTAAGAGATTTTTTGCAAATTTTTAGCAAAGCATTTCAAGGTAAAGTCCCTAGGATTTCAATGATCTTCTTATCCTTTAATTATGATGAGGAAATACAGTTTTGAATTAGATTTCATTAAAGATGGTGAGTGATCGCTCACAGGCCTCCTTTTAAACTAATTTATTTTCACTTTTTGTGCATTGAATTTTATTGAAACAGGAAAATTACTTCTTTACTCTTTATGTAAGTTGACAAAGAGGATTGTTAAAATTGTTTTAAATTTTGTTTAACATTTGCATTCGAAAGCATCTTTTAGATTAAATTGTAAACTTTCTGAAAGCTCATCAAATTGTTAAATCTTTCATTAACATAAGCATCAGAGATGTGAAATAGCGCTTATTTTCACATTTTTTTCGACCACCGTACAAAAAAAGTTTATCGAAAATTAATTTTTCGAGAATTTTAGTGCAAATTTAAAAGCAATTAGTAAATAAATTCTTGGATAAATAAAATTCGATGCAACTTACAAGTTAATACCTTCGCACGAACTCAAAAAAAGATTTAATTACAAATCAAAAAATTATTATTTAACTTAATAATTTTATTTTCAATCTTGGTTCAAACTTTTAGATCGAAGTTTAGATGAAATTTTTAATATTGAGCAAATGAGAGCTTTAGGGACATATAACATGGGACTTCGATATCTTAATGTGTGGAAACTGGTGCATTATTAAAAGAAATTAGGATTTGATATAAAAATCAACAGATAAAAGTCAAGTTGTTTTTGTTGTGCACTATTTCAACTAATTAGTGGAATTACATAACTTTCCTTTCGAACTGATTGTCTAATTCGATATCTACGAGATAAGAAGTATAATTAAGTTGAGTAATGAGTATAATTGAGTAAAGAAAAGCTTTTATGAACAAAAGGAAAAGATTGTTTTATGAAGAAAGGAACAGTTTCACAAATCCACTTTGATTCATTTTTCAGATTTACACTAAAAATTAAAAAATGTCGAAAGCGTAAGAGAATTATTTCGTGCGCTTTGTTTTAAATTGATTAAATCAATTTCTTTAGTTCAAATTTTATATAAATCAAGAATGAAATCTTTGAAAAAAAGTTCGCGTTGAAATCGTATAAAAAGAATGGAACAGCGCCAACTTTCACATTTTTTCGACCATCGTTCGGTCGCAGTAATCGCTGTAATTTATGAAATTTCAGGTAAGCAAAATTTTGCTTTGTTTTGCTTTTTGTTGCGCAGGACGACGAAAGGTGTCGTTTCGTTGCCTGCCAAATTACTTCAAAATGCGTTCATGTTTAATACTCAAATATTCTAAAGAAGTTATTTCACTTTTAACGATGCAAAACTTAAGCCCCGTCGTTTGATGAATTTGTCTCGATTAATATTTTTCTCATCACAATATTTTTACATTTTTTTATTCTTGCTTTTATCCAAACCAATTCGACCATTTACGAATTTATGAATTTGTGAATGCAAAAATAAATTGTTGGATGTGAAAAAAATAATCGCTTTTAAATTGACATTTGTTCATGTTTTCGATTCGTGAAAACTTGTAACAACAAGAAATTAGGTCAAACTTTGGTGGCGCCACTCCTGCTTTATAGCTGAAGCAGAATATTTTTTTGAAAAGTTTTTCAATTTGCATTAATCAAACGTGTGCTGAAAATTAATTTTCATGAATGTGTCATTTGACATTCGCGGAAATTTCGCTTTCAATATAACCTCTAACTTTCCGCGTTTAAATTGGAAAAAGCAGCGCACAAATTGCGGTTTATTCGGTTTATGAAATTTTAAAAGTCGCTCGATTCGAGATGCTCGCATTGAATGCGAAGCGATTTCGCTTATCGAACCAGTAGTTTACTGTCTTTAAGTTTGACACAATTTAAGAGCGAGCACAAATTTCAGACAGACGCCTTAGAATAGATGCAGACATTCGAGCAGCTGAGTAGCGACAAAAGAAAGTGAACGTTAGCGACGATTGTTAGCCCAGAAATGAAAGCGAATAGACGAGTGGTTAGCGACGCCCTGACTGCTTACTTCCTTTTTGACCACTCTTACTTTTCAAGAAAAAAGTCTGTCGATCGGTAAGTAAACCACGAGTGGAAACAAGCTCAGACTGTCCTAGTTTTGTTCACCATATCGCGGCTTCCGTGTGTTTCTCATTTTCCTCCGTTCCTTCTCTGCCATCTTCACAGGTGTTCCTCGTCGTTGCTGCAAGCTTGTGCTTCATTCACCGAAGCGATGCCAAGTTTTATCAAAAAATTTTAGGCAAACTCGCGCTGCCTCTTTTCCTTAAGAGCAGTTTTGTGGGCACAGCGGCTCTCGGCGCAGCAAAAGGCGCCTTACTTGTCGGCAAAAAGTACGGCGGGCACAGTGCATATGCTGGACACCCTCCTTATGGATCAGCGAACTTCATCTCACCATTTGTCATTTATGAGCATGATGGATATGGAGATGGATTATATAATCGGCCATATGACTACGGACTTGGCTTTTACAGCGGACTTGGGAGCGATCTCTATGGGCTGCACGGATACGACTATGGCGCTGATCACTTTGGTGCTTATTATGACCCATGGTGGTAAAAATCGATTCGAAGCCAATTCTCATGACGCTTACTTTCTCCGCCACTCTCTGCCGCAGTCGTACCACTTTTTGGTTCTCACTCTTTATTTGATCCTCATTCTGCTTTTTCATGTATTCTACCACGTCTTGCTCTTACTGCTTCCTGTTTTTCGTCACTTTCTCTTCAATTTACTGTACTTTCCGCTTTGCTTAATTGTTGTTCTTTCTTCTGTTCACTACGTCTTTAGCCCTTAATTTTCGCATTAAATTTGTTTCTTCAAGCTGTTTTTACTTTTGAGCAACGAAATGAGTGAATAGCGAATGATCGCTTTAATTATTTATTTTTATTGTTTTCGATAAATGCGTTACGAATAAAGAATAAATTCGCTTCGTTCTAACGAACGTCGTTTGCGTCTAACCAATTTCTCAATCGAAGCGCAAACAAAAGCATTTCTCTTTCTCTCTTCTTGATTTTTTGCTGCGATCGAAAGAATCACGTCTAAACGCGAAATTCTCACGTTTTGTTTTTTTGGCAAGCAAACAGCGTGGGCTTTGTGCGCTGCGAAAGTTGCGAAAAGTTGATTTTGTTTCAGTTTAGCGAAATAACCGCTAAAAAAACAAAATTGAAAGCGTCAAACAGCTTTCATTATTGACCGCCGTTCGATTGAATAAAAAAAATGTTCTTTATCTATGTACAAAATTGAATGAAGCACAAGTTTGTATTTGTTTTCGCGGCACACAAATTCGGTCAGTGTCGAATGTGAAGTAACGGCAAAGTGTTAAGTGAAAGCAAATTTTGAGCGTGCATGAGCTAGACTATTTTAAGTCACTTAGAACGACTTCACTTTTGTGATCATTCGTTTACGAGCGAACGAAAACCTGTCGCATCGCTCAAATTTACTTTTGATTTTTTTCATTTTTCGTCTCAAGACAAAACACAGCATAGCAAATTGCAATTATTTATGCAGTTTGATTCGAGCAGTACGAAAATATTGCGAGGCATTGTAATCGCTTTTGAATTAATTATTTATAGCTTTCACTTGATCACGACACAAATTGAGATTGCTTTTCGCTTCTTTTCCTCGAAAATCATTTTTCCGACCCGTCAAGAAAGAATAAGCGTTAAATTTACCGAGTTTTTTACATCTGAATCTTACTAGCAATGTAAACTTATGATGAGATGATCAAAGCAAAATGAATAAGCGAGTAGAGTGAGAAAGCGAAACTAGCTAAGCGTCCGTCTCTCAATTGAAAATATAAATTCATTTTATAAAAAAAACATCATTAAAAGCGATAAATGTTGCAGATGCAATTAATTTCTGAACTTACCATTGATGAAATCGAAAAAACTGTGCTTGAATGAAAAGGGTTGATGATTGCAGAGGACTGTCGTTTAACAAACAAACGATAACTTGTGAATTATTTTTATAAAACAAAAAAAATCATACTGAAATCACTTATTATTTGCACACATTAATTCTACATTTATCAAGTAATTTTTAAAAAAATAAAACGAAATTGTGAATTTTTACAAAGCAAAATTAAAATTTCACTTTGAAAAATTTTCTTCCAAATTCAACTGTTTTCAATCGCTTTTAAATGTGATAAGAAAGCACGAAAAACTGTTCAACTTGCTGATCACCGTTCTAACGGTGAGCAAACAATATGCATAACGGCAATGCATTTTCTGAAACAATAATGAATCTGTTGAATTAAGGTTGCTCACTACATGTCCAAACAATCAAAGCTAGAATAATGTTGCAGTCGTTATTTTTCACTTTACGTTTGTTTTCGACATTTTAAAAAATTTTTGAGCTAAGAATTGTTTCTAACTTCTTTTTATTCTAACACAAAAGCAGCTTAATTAACTTGTAATGAAATCGTCACATGAAGAAATTAAAAAATTATTCTTCACTCACTTAAACTTTAGAATGAATACTAGATTTTTAAATAGCATACCTAGTGTTCGAATTAGTATACTGTGAGAAAAAAAAACTTAATGTTAAAATATCATTTAAACTCACTACTGTCTTAAAATTTTAAATTTCATAAGAGAAAGGAATAAACTATTTAGAATATTTCATTTTAAAAGTGTCAATCACAAAAAAAACATTATTTTGAAATAAATGGGCCAAATATTTTTTTATCAAAAATCTTGAAACTAGAAATCATAATAAGGTGACAATAACGACAATAAAATAAGCGCCAAGTTTCGGCTTCGTAAACTTTTTGTTTCATATAAAATCCTCAATGACACCAATGATTGCGTTTAATATTTTTCACTTTTTCACACAATTTTGTTTTTTAACTGAAAATACTCGTTAATAAACCAAATTGTTTTGGAACAAATTTTTGAAATGTGCATCGCATTTCTCCGATTAACGTAAGTTGTGAACGAATAAATAAATACACGTGACAGAATCTTTTGTAACACATTTTTATAACAATTTTGATAAAAGCTATCTAACTGAGAAGATAAATGATTGATTAGTGAACATCAATATTATTTGAATTCAGCGAGTTCTCACTCTCAGAAGTAACATGAAAATCTCAAATCTGCACCAATTTTATCGCTAAAAGTGATTTTTATCTTTACCTAGACAATGTTCAAATTGTAACTCATGCTTAATTGTTTTTACCTCGAATTTGATCTTTGACTATCGATACGCAACTTGTTCTTAATTTCAAAATAATGATGAAGACACATTATTATTTCCTTTGTGTGACTTATAAGAAGTGAGCTTTTACTCTAGTGAATGATCTTAGATTGCACTTAAGAGTTGCGAAAGAAGCAATAAATCTTACTGAGTGGCATGTGTGAAAAAAGCAAAGTGTCGCAAATTGTTATGCAAGAGTAGTCATTTTGTGGGAGAAACTTGAACTTGAAACAAATACACGTTAAATGATTAAATTTTTTATTTTACATTTTAGTGAATGTGAAACAATAATCATACAATACGAAAACTTTGTAAAAATTTTTCAAAAACAAAAATTTTAAAAATCTGAAAAAATCTACAAACAACTGTTTTTTAGGTGTCCATTCTTCTATGTACACTTTCGAACATCTCTTCTCATCATCTTTGTTTTAAGGTCTGATTTACGGACTTTCAAAAAATCTAAAAAGTTTCACTTTTATGATCATCATATGTATCTGAAATACTTGTTGCGGAATTCGCTTGAAGACTTTTTCAAACATTAACTGCAATATAAAGTCTCTCTCGAGATATATTTATTATAAATGCTGATTTTTCACTCATAAAAAAGCGACTGAAATGCACAGCAATAGGAAACGTAGGGAGCAAAAGGCTCGCATTCGTGGCCTTATTATCCGTAACAAAAAGCTTGAAAAGAGTAAAACGAAAAGATTAATCTTGAATTACGCTCAAAGCGATAATCTCTTATTTTAGCATACGCACTTTTTAAATTTTTTTTTTCGAAAATGCTTCTTGGGTATAAAAAGGCTAAAATGCGATTGCGTTTCAGTTAACATTTGGCTTTTCTTTAGTTTACAACACAATTAAATAAAAAGACAAGAACGATGAAAATCTACGTAAGTGTACTTCTAAGATTTTTGTGCGGACACATGTAACTAAACTTTTCGAAAACAGCTCTTGGTTTTAGCCTCGTTCGCTTGCATCTCTATTTTTGTGTCTCAAGTGTGGAGCACATACATCGATTCAAAATTGCTTGGACACCTCGCAGTGCCTGCGCTCATGTTCGGTGGGGGTTATGCTACGGCGATAACTGGTGGTGTCATCGGTGCCATCGTTAAAAAACAGGTACTCGACGCCGCTCATCATCATGGAATCCATCTTGGGCATGGTGGCATCAGACTAGGCATTGGTTTGGGTGGTCACCACCACAACGACCTTCATCATGACCCTTGGTGGTGAAATGCTTTATGTTATTTATTTTTTCTTCTTGAACACTTAGTTCAATCAGAAATTTTTGTTTTTATTTTCAACATTCATCGAGAATCATTTCCTGATAATTTTTTTTTAAAATTTATTCACAGTTCGCTTTGTTCATTTTGTAAATCTGCTATAAAATAAAACTCATTTGATTTCGTTCCCTCCAACCTTTTTCACAAATTGACAATTTTTAAAAACAAAATTCAACTTCTTACGAATTCAAAAAAGTTTTTGAAGTGATTTTATTTTTTTAAATTGTGAATCTAATTTTAAAATTATGATTTAAAAATGAAAGAAATTCACAAAATTTTAAACCTCAAAACCTAAAATGGGACATTGAAAAGCTTCGATGTATAATACAGTCGACTTCTTACAAATTTTTGTTTTTATTATAAGCTTTTTATTACAGTTACTGTGGTTTTTATAGTTGCATAACATTTCTTTGACTTTTTCTTAAATTTTCTAACTTTTTTAAGCCCCTTTAAAGAACTTTTTTAAGGACTTTTTCTCATTACATTGAAATTTAGGAAATGTAGAATGCAAACAGAGCTCTTTAGAAATTACAAAATTTTTAGCTATGATATTTAAATTCATTTAAACGAAGTAATATGAACAGATAATGTCTGATTAGCATCAAAGTAAAATTTTTTAAGTTAAACGAAAAAAGAATAAATTTCTTATTTCTCTTAGTAGAAATGTGTTTGATGCTATATTTAAAAAATCAATAAATTTGTTTTGATTAATTAAATGCAAAAGATTGTAAACATCAATTAAAATCGATTAAAACAAAATAATTTGCTTAAAACTAATCCAATTGTTAAATAAAATTAGCATATTTAAAGTATTTACAATTTTTATTTAATTCCTTTCAAAAAAGTTTGTTTCTGCATTGATCACGAATTTAAAAAAGTTTTTCACATATTTTCGATTATAACATATTAAAATTAGTTTTAAAACGAAAGCAAAGCTTTTCAAACAAGTCATAAATGAAAATAAATCGACGAGAAAACAGGAAAGATCATTAGAATAAATTTTAATTCATTTATAGATGTAAGAACTGAATTTTAAAATATTTTCTTGCTATAAATGACCAATTGCGAAGCGAAAACAAAATATCTTCCTGCTATCAACAGTTGATTTTTCGGTCTTTCAAAAGATGTGAAGTTTTACTTATTTATGGTTCATGTAAAGTTTGATCAGACGAAGAGCGAATACAATCTTATATTAAATGAATTTTAATTTTGATTTACTTTTATAAAATCGCATTTTGTTTATGTCGTTGTCCCAATTGCCTAAAATCAAACACTCGTTGTTTTGAGTTCATCTTTACGTTTTGGTGTCACTTTTAAAGATCAAAGCATGTTTAAGCATGTTTGAGGCTTAATGAATGCGAGTTTCACTTTCATTTCCACCAAAATGAAAAAGTAAACTAATTTAACGGAAGTTATTTATTTTAAAAATCAGGAATCAAAAGTAACGGAAAAATGAAAATTGCTTTTTTATAATTACAGAGTGTCCACTTAAAAACTCTTTTATCATAGATCTTTCATTGTTCCTCCTTGTTTATCAAACATTTTTTTTCATTTCTTTATGATTATCGAATTAATTTTTGTTTTACCAGCTTTTGTGGTGTTCATACTTTTTGAAAGATGTGTTAAAGAAATAATTTTGATAGAACGAGCTAAGGTAAAAACGAAAGCGGATTCCAAAAGCAAAATTCATTTTTTCTGTACTTATGTTAACTTACAAGAAGCCAATTCAGACAATGAAAGCAATTTTGATTTTATTTTAGACAAAAAATTACTATTGGCAGAAATTGCACAATTCAAAATCGTTTGAATTTGTAAAAAAGAATTCCTCAAATTTTTGATGCTCAGTTTTTTGTAAAGAATACTTTCGATTCACAAAATTTTATTTCATTAACATTGAAAACTGAGCAGAAGCTTAAAACAACTTTTTCAACATTCTTAAGTTGACTTTGGCAATGATTATTATAAATAGTACACGAATAAATGAATGAAGAAAACTCAGACTTATTTTTAGATTGAATACTTAAAATAGCTTTGAAAAATTAAATTGCTTTAAACGGTTAGCGAGCGACAAGCGGAAAATTTATCAATTGCTTGTTATGAGGTGGAATAAACTGTTAATTAAAGTTTTTCTTTTATTGTGGTGAACTATCATCGAAATAGAAATACAATGTAAAAGTTGATCGTAAATTTCGATTAATAAAATTAATTTTTTAAATTAAAATTAAAATTAGATCTGTAAAATATGTATAAGAGCGATCAATTTTTTATTCACAATCTAAGCGCAAAATTAAATTACTACGCAAATTAACATTAAATTAAATTAAATTAATGTTTAGCTAAAATATTTGTTAATACAAAAAAAAGAAGGAAAAGAGAAATTGTTGGAAAACACTTTTGACCGAAAATTGCTTGGCCTCAATTAAAAAACTGACGAGATTTACTTCCTATACTTGCAACGCAAAGCGAAAGTAAATTATTTTTAGTCTGTCTCAAGAAAATGAAACTTTTACAAATACAGCTTTCACTATTTCAGCTTTTACGACTAATAGCGATAAAAAGTGTATTTCCTCAAATGAAAAATTACGCTGAAGTAATTCAAGGCAAAAAGAGTGAGTTTACTAATCGCAATTCAAACGTTTGCGTATTTCTTTTTTATTTAAAATTATGTCTAATTTTTGTCAAGAGTAAAACCACATACAGTCAAGAATCCAGTAGACGTGTTCTTAAGATTTAACTTCTTTCAGTGTATTGTCGCGTGTAAGAAGCTTTGAGGAGATGAAGATGCGATCGGAGGTACCAGGACGGGGTATGTTCTTGCGATGACCACAATAACACTCGTCGATAACCGCGGTTGACACACTTTATTCAAGAGCTTTTAAAGTTACACTTTCTGACCAACACTTAACAACTAACTTACTACAACAGACTCTAAACACATTCGGTCTTCGTCTATATATGTATTGACTTTATCTGTAAACTCTATGAATATGATATTTAAATAGCATTAAGAATGATGAATTTTGTGCTTAAAACCCGTCGTTTTACCGCGACAGTATTAAAGGGGTAAAGCCGAAAACGCTTTGGAAAAGGGAGATATAACAATAAATAACAGAAATGCTTACAATATACAAAATTTATTAAATTTTAGCTCTAATTAATATTATTTTCATCATTTTTTGGTACCAATTTTAAAATTCAATTCGAATATTTCTACAACGATTTTAAAGTTGATGTATCAAAATGCAAAAATTCTCAATTGTAATTTATTACCTCTTTAGGTTCAAATCTACCTTTGGCTTTTTTAAAATAAAATTAGAAAGAGAGGTTTTAAAACAAAAAATTAGCCTTTAAAGTACTTTTTACAGCAAACGAAAGAATGAACCATAGAAAAGAACCAAAAAATTTTATACTAAAAGCGCTTTTCGAAACCACTAAGCAATCGAACTTTTGGTGAGATTTTTCAACAAATTAAATATTTAAATTTAATAGCTTATCTTTGAAGTAAAATATCACGAGACCACATGAGAAATAGCAGCGAAAAATCACATCATTATGCATTACTTTGCGCATAGAATTTGAAAGCAAAATTTCATCAAAATACTCACAAAGTGTCTCTTGTGAGTTAACTTATACGCTTATTCCACAAATTTTGCAAAAATTTTTTCTTCTTAAGTGCTTTTATACAATATTTTATTTTTATTTGTATCCTGAATTCGATTTCGGCATAATTTTATTGGTGGCATTATTATTTAGCAGCAAATAAACACTTTTCTTGCAGAAATAATTTAAAATAATTGTTTTCGGCTGCCTTTTCAGCTGAACATTTTATAATTCGGTGATTTGAAAGAATGTAATTTTAAAAATTGTACATAAAAATTAGTTAAACATGAAGATATGTTAATTTGATAATGTTCGGCACACCTTTAAATTTTTAATTCCGATTTTTGTAAGTCCTAGTTAGTTATGAAACAGTACCTTAATCAAGACTGAGAACAAAAACAAAAATGAAAGCAAAATGTATTATTATTCACATAAAGAATTCTACTTCACCATTTCGTGATTTTGCTTTCGTCTGTTTCATTATAAATGTATTTATGAAATGTAATATTTGAAAGAACTGAATTTATTTGAGAATAAAACAGTAATTTGGTGATAAAAAATTGATCATCTTGTTTGTATATAAAAAATTGTCATTAAATCATATCGCTTCAAACTTTTGCAAAAATAACGTCGATTTCTTCATCGTCGAATTAGTTAGAAGTGTGAATACGACAAAAGCAGACTCGTGCTCAATTTGATTTGTAATAGTCTTAGAATTGTCTGTTGTTAAAATAAAGCAAAGAAAAACAGCTCACTTCTTATAAAGTTAAAAAAGTTGCTTTTTATTTACTATTCAAACTCTTTTATTTCAATATTTAGATACGAACAAGACAAACAACTTTTTTCCAGCGTGGAAAATTAGTTGCCATAAGAAAATCATAAATCTCCTCTTCTTAAATTTCAAGTGAATTTTCAAAATTTGAACTGCTCCCGTTTTTACAGGAAATAATCTGCTTGAAATTTTAGTAAATCAACCGAATTACCGAAAATTTTCAAAAGCTAGCCATGAATCATACTTTTTGTATTTATTTTAAAAATAACTTTTAAAACAAAAACATCATTAAATCAAATTAAGAGCAACTCCTCACCTCAATTTTAACTTTTGTGATATCATCATGAAAAATATGATATGAAACTTTCTTAAAAGCACACAGCATTAAGGCAGAACATTTAAGTAATAGAAGGAATGTTAGTTACAAAAATGTGCACTTCACTTTTATATAGTTATCCTTAATTTAATATTAACTTAACAAAAGACCAAAAATTTGAACAATAATTAATCCAATTCAGGTAAAAAGAATGTGAGTATAACTTATGAGTTTAGGAAATATAAAGCAATGATTAGTGGGGAAGTGGTGTAACACGAAAGCAAACGGCATTGGAACGCTTGCACTCGAAAATCTAAAAGAGTTTGAATGTTTTCAATGGTAAATGTTTTAATCTTAAAATATTATGTCATTTAATAGTTTTTCGCAAACATACAAAAAAGCGAAACAATAACACTTATTTGTTCGAATTTTTAGTCTTTTAAAACTTAAATATAATAAATCGCAATTGAAATTTGTTATTCTTAAATCGAAAATGTTTTGAGTTTGTTTGCCTGTCACATTTGTGACTCAAGATCTGTTTGGAGAGATTTTCCAGAAATTTTATTTATTAGTTAGAGCAGACCACATTAACGATGCTAGCGAAATCATGCCATAAATTTGAGAATAATGACTACACTCTCAATGTGCAAACTAAATACAAGTAAATACAAATCCAAATCTTTTATTAATAAGGAAACAACTTCTATTGCCCGATTTCAATCTCAATGAAAATTGTTAAGATTGTTGATAGAATACACTAAAAGATACAAGTTGCTAGTATGTAGATTGAATTCATGTGTTCATTGAGAACTAACTCCATAATAGGTGCGAATTTTGTGCATTAAGTAATTTATTCGCGTGCAAACTTTAACATTAAGTCTATGGAAAAAATTTGTTTTTACGATTGAAACGATTTTTATCAAGTTTGCTTTGAATGATATAACTCTTTGTTTGCTGGATATTATTTTTATCTATACTGTTATTCATGTTAAACATTTAAAAAGCAATTTTTGAATGCTTTTAAACAGCATTTTCAGATATCTATCAAAGGATAGAATCAAAATAGTATTTCATTTAAAATTAACCGAATAAAAAATCGCTTGAAATTTTGAAGCGAAGTCGAAAAGAAAATATTTGATTAATTTTCTAAAGCTCTTAAGCAGAAACTTCTAATTTGCGTTGAAAAAAATTACGACATTGGCAATGAAAAGAAAATAGTTGCAAGTAAGAGCTGCGTTCGAAAACTGCAATTTCTCTGTCTTCAAATTCTTTATTTTTTCAATTTTAATGAGATACATTGGAACTTTAAATTTAATTTTTAGTGTTCGAAAAAGTTAAAAACAAAAGCAATTGAAACAGATGAATGCTGAAATAACTTCTGCATAAGTAAGCAATGAGGAATATCTACTCATTTGGTGACTATAAAGTTTTTCTCAATAGATTTATCCTCTCACCCCAAGAAACATATTTTTATAAACGTCTCCGTTTTCTCTTTTCTTGTTTATTTGTTCTGGCATCTGCCACATATCAACCAAGCGTTTTCCATCTTTAATTTGAGTAACCATATTTTCTAGTGCTTCCAAATCAACCGGATGCAGCGACAACTCATTTTCCGGAGTTCTTTTGCTGTTGTACAATTGATTTTCAGCATCCCCTCTAAAAGTTAAACTGTTTTGAAAAACTTAAAAACCAAAAGCAGTTACCTTTCATCGAGCGAACGAAGTTTTGGTACAAAGCGTGCTTGTGTCACACCCGAACCACGATCGAAGGGTGAAGTCACTTGCTTCATAAGTAAACGATAGAAATCACTGCTTTTATTCAAATCTTGAATGACACAAAAACTTTGAGCACACATTGTCAATAAAAGTATTTCAATGTAAGAGATTCGCTTGAGTTCCATGCTACAAGTTTCACCTATCGAAGCGAATTCAGTGCTCGCTAATTTCAGCTGGAGAGCTAACTTTTAACCGTTTCTCACTTGCAAAGCAACGAAGCTTTTATATTTGATTTCTCAAACTATATCATTTTATAGGTGCTTCTATGCACTTGTTTCAATCGGTGAGATGGGCATGTTTTGTCTCAAATAAATCTTTTATTGGCGTAATGCGTAAAAACATACAAATGAATGACACCTCGTATTGATTCGATGTTACTTGCCTTACGTAAACGCAAATACACACACCGCACACCACACATTCGAACACATTTGCTTAACATTTTTCGAGCCGATCATCCCTTTCCAACATCAAATAATCGCAACAAGTAAGTTTTTAAATATTTATTCCTTGCTTTTCTTGGGCTTATCAATTCTGACGTAGAACAAACAAACTATCAAAACCAAGCAAAGCAAAGTCATATAAGCAAACCTACTTTAAAAATATTTTTAATGTTGCTTAGTTTCATATCTTGTCCACTAAGAAGACGTTACTTAGATCTTACTTTAAATTTACCTACCTATAGCGTCCATAAACTAAATGCTTATTTTTTTGAAACAATAGTTTCTCATGGGTGAACTCGGTTCCTATTTGACAAAACACGAAACGTCAATTCAATTTCACCATTGATTTTGTTTGTGAAAAAGAATAAGCTGAACTTTTCACTAGACTTGTCCTTTCTATATCGACTATCCTCAAAACCATGTAATCGTAATAAAGGAGCAAGTTTGAAATTATACCTGCTTCTAATGAATAGGTAAATCTTTTTTGAGTATATATCAGTTTTGCTTAAAGGACAATTATTATTAGCTTTGATGTGATTTTCAATGAAAATCAAACTGTGTTAATGAAATATTAATTAAGATGAATCTGGTGGGAAGAAGCAGTAGCCGAGTAAAATCAAAATTATGAGCAGAAAAAAGAAAATTTCAGCTTTCATATTCCACTCTTTCTATTGGCTTGAACAAAGTTTACAAATGAAAGAAAGTTTTTGTTCATGCGAATGTTCATCATTTATTGGCTCTGTAAAGTATATTCATTTATTTATTAAAGCTAATGTACCTGCTTTAGGAGCCAGCCTTTCGGAAAACTTTTTATCTTATAAAAGATGATTAAAAATGAATCGATTAGCTTGATTTAGTTTTGTTTTAGGAAAAAATATTTTTGAATTTTTTTTTCACAAAAAATTGATAATAAGTTTAGAGGAAATAAATCTTCATTTGACAGTGAATATAAGTAAAAGGATAACCCGAAAGTTATATTCCTACCCACTTTGAGTTCTTGTATAAATATATTTAAAAAAGGAAGAAAAATTTTAAAATCGGAATGTTTTCATTTTCCTTTTACGTCAAAAATACACATGCACAGTAGAACCTCGTTTTTATGAGCCAATTTTTGCAGAAAAAAACGTTCATAAAAAGAAGTATTTCCAACCCTATAACTTGCATTTCGTTCCT
This sequence comes from Dinothrombium tinctorium, assembly GCA_003675995.1. Lineage (NCBI taxonomy): Eukaryota > Metazoa > Arthropoda > Arachnida > Trombidiformes > Trombidiidae > Dinothrombium > Dinothrombium tinctorium. Next base: position 7,665 of record NCKU01000718.1, on the reverse strand, counting down.
ATTTTGTTAGTATTTTGTTCCTAAAAACGAGAGATTCATGAAAAGGAGAGTTCATAAAAAACGAGGTTTAACTGAATTTAGATATTATTTTGATTTTCAATTTTTTGTAAAATCATTTTAAAATTCTTACGATAATTTTTACAACTAATCACAAATTAAAATTATTATATGATAATCATTTTTGTAATTTACGACCATAAAATTGGTTTTTTATTGAATTTACTCATGTCTACTGAAATCAAGTGATTAGAGATTAAATTTAATCTTGATATCATGTTATTTAAGCAGAGAGTCTATTGTGTCTTTGATTTCATATCTATGGTAGCAGCTAAAATCAAAAAAATTATCTTTTTAAAATCTTCATCTATTTGATTCAATTCCCTTAAGCATCAATGATCGCGACTCTTCGTTTAACCACTGTGCTATTTAATGTAGCAGTTGATTTTGTTTACATTTTTTAAAATTAAGCTGAAAAAGTAGAAGGGTTACTAGCGTCCTAATTTAAATTTAATCCAATTTTTTAAGTTTTAACGATTGTTTCAATAAAAATATTTTTCAATTTGTTTGTTTGCTGAAAAAAGGTTAACAATTTTTATGCTGCCTAGAATGTATACTCTGTTCACTTAAAAATAAAGCGAAATAATATAAAATCACAGGAAAACTGTTTAAAGTGAACGGACTGTACTTTTAGATTACAGTTAAATCAATCATTTGAGTACAAAACAAAATCGGCGATTTGATTTTTTGGCGCTTTTCATTGAATATAAACAAAAAATGAATTTCACGAAAGTAATCTTTAACTATAAGTAACATTATAGTGCGCGCGAAGTTGGTTAATGACATTACAAATAGTTTTTCTAAAGCCAAATTCAAAGAAACTATGTGAAGCGAACAGAAGTTTTTTTCCTTTGTTTCACGAGCCGCGATCCGCGTGAATAATCAACGCATTTTCGTTTCTTGCACATTTTGAATGCGATGTTTGCCGGTTTCTTTCACAAATTGTTTACGAAAATAGTCGAATGCAGAAGTGTTGATTGCCAACCAAATGAACCAAAACACGCCAAGCAAAAAAAAACAGCCCATTCTCCCAAATACCAGAGTGCTGTGAGAAAATGTAAAATGCAGCTTTTTTCGTAATTATAGCTTTATTTAGAGTTCTGGTGAGCAATAAAATCGCTTGAAGTAAGTGCACTGTTCATCTTTTGTTCGGTTCGCAAGCTGCGAAAGAGTTTGCTTTGATTTGTTGCTTTTGATAAAATACGAGCTTTGAAATCAAGTTGATTACTATGAAAGTAAAATGAATTTCAAAGATTGTATATGATTTCGAGAAGAGAATTTCATTTTTTAAACACACACTCGTTGTAGACATGAGTTTTTAGTCGATTTGGTTTTGTTCGAGTTTAATTTCTGATCAAAAGTGAACCTTGCTAAAAGCAGTGAAAATATTTGTCTTTTCGGCTCTGTCAAAATGATGAAATTGATTTTGGTAAGTTTTAAGAAAGTTTCAAATCAATCAGATTTTTGTTCGCACCTTTTACTTTAATTTGGCACCATTTGAAATGAAATAAATAAAAAAAAACTTTTGTAGTGTTTGATTGTTGGTGCAATTTCTTCAAACGCTCAACAATTTGATTATGGAGAAAGCATTCAGAAGTTTCCAAAAACGCATATTATTCAAATAATTCATCATCACCACCATCCTATGGATATTCACGGACACTTTACAGAATTTCATCCGCAGTGGGCGATAGCTCAAACATTTAGAGCACCACCACTTCTCCCTCCTTCGCCCTCAGATTATTCTGAAAATAATGATTACTCTTCCCATTCATCAGCCCCTCCGCCTCCTCCACCACTTCCAATTCATGTTCCCTCATTACCATATCCTCCCATATATAATGACAATCGTGGCTGGGGTCATTCAGTTAGAACACGAAATCAACGTGGACAAAACAATGCTCCAGAGCGCATTCGCAAATGGTGGAATAATCTTTGGAATAGAGGAAATTCAGAAAATCAGTCTTCCGACTATCAATCTCAGGAATTTCCTAATCATAATACGTACGACCGTTACTTCACTCCAGCTCCAGCTCCTCCACCCATTCACGCTTCGAAGCATGAAAGGTGGCACTACGAACCCGTTTCAGGCCCGGAATCAGCTGCATCCTGGCGTAATGAGTGGTGGATTTACAAATGAATATTCTGATTAATTTTAGGAAACAATTATCTTTGATAAAAATCGTTGCTTTTAAATTTTGGGCAATAAACGGCGATCGAATGAATAGAGATAATGTTCGCGGTTGTCATTAAACTCATTTAGTTTAAATTTGGCTATTAAAAAAGAATGCTGCACTGCCTTCCGTTGTGTTTTGTTTTGCAACGAGCATTAGGAAAGCAAAAAGCGTGAAAATTCAGCCAGACGTGAAGGACGCATTTTGTTCTGCCAAAACACTTTGATAGCAATGCGAAAATCGCGAAAATAGCAAAGTAACGCGCTTTCGATCAAATAATGTCAAAATCGATTGAAAATGAGTTCGATTATTCGAAAAAGTTTGCGAGCATTCAAATCTGATCTTATCGAGAAGCGAAATTCGGACTATTGGATTACTTAAAAATATTGTAGATTCGCATAATTTGATTATATCCTGAACGCACATAAATATAACGGAAGCAAACAATGCTTTTCGACGCATGAAAAACTCATTTTGCGTTCTTATCGCTTACTTTTCTCACTTTCTTACGCTGAGGTTTGTTTCGAAATCATATTTAAAAAATTGTTGCTTTCTTATTTTACGGTATATTTTTCTTCGTGAACAAATGTGCCAAAAAATGCTACTTTTAAGTTTCGTGTGCTTCTGTTTTCTTTCACAAGATACAGTGTTCTGTAGTCATCAAATTCAAGAAGAAATACGCAACATTGGCGCCGATATTGAAAGTAACTTCGTGCCCAAAGGAATTGCGCCCAACTCTTTATTGGTACAGCCACAAAATCACTTGGTTGAAACTTTGAAAAGACGCTCACCTCTAAGATTACATCTTGAAGAACCGAAAATTCCGTACAGTCCCACTTTAGCTCAACTACTTTACATACGCAGTGCTCAAAATCCCGATCCTATTAGATTGACCCGTGCTGAGGCGATTCTCGTCGGTAACAGAGGCGCAACTGGAGTCATTCATTTCGAACAATTGGTGAGAATTGTTTTGAAAAAAGTTTCTCTTTAAAGTCATATGCGAGTTAAGATATTTCATTCATTTCGTTTCGTTAGAAAAGCTGTTTTTAACATACTTGGTAGAATATTTTTCATAATTATCATTATTTTTGCTTAGTTCCCATTCTTCTTCTATTAGCGTAAATCTTTGAAAATGATTTAACCAAGAATGCTCGAAATTAAAGGCATGAATGTCTGAATGAAATGATATCTGAGAATAAATTTAAATGAGTGAAATTCAGAGATAAAATTTTCAAAGTTAAAGAAAGCTTAACTTAATTAACGCGTCGTTACTTTAATGATAGAGCTTGAGGTAAAGATGAAATTGATAAAATAGCAAAGCTGAAATAAAGCGCATTTCATCGTTTTGTAATTTTTTAAAACAACATACTTAAGACTTTAATTTTGCGCATCTTAAAAAATGAATTCCTAAAATTTTTTTTTCAATTTTTTATAATTTCCTTCAACTTCCTAACTTAATAAATTTTTGTTTTCCAAAGGCTACAGGTCAAGTTGTGATTCTAGGAAACATTATTGGCTTGCCACCAGGAAAGCATGGCTTTCATTTTCATGAATACCCAGTGGTGAATGCTGATTGTCATACTGCTGGAGAGCATTACAACCCATACCACAATCAACATGGAGGTAAAGAAGATGCGGAAAGACATTTGGGTGATTTAGGCAATGTCGACGCCGGAGCAAATGGAATAGCCCATGTTGCGATGGTAGATCAGTTAATATCGCTGCATGGACCTAATTCAGTGCTGGGACGATCGATTGTGGTGAGTATAAATGCATTAAACCATTTAGATAAAACGCTTTTGTGCAGGTTCACGATAATGAAGATGATTTAGGCAGAGGCCACGATCGCGAAAGCAAAGAGTCGGGCAACTCTGGTGGACGTCTCGCCTGTGGCACGGTTCAACTTCTCAACGTGCATAATAAACGCATTCCGACTTTCAATCCGATAACACAAGAGTCATAAATCTTGTTCGCAAACTTTGCGAACGCAAAGCTAAACACTTTTAAAGCCGAAGCATTGAAATGTCGAAGACAATAATTGCAGCAATAAATAATTTTTAATTGTTTGATTGATTGAATAAATGAAAGTAAATGCGACAAAAGCTCAATTACTGCGAAATCGTAATCGCGGCCACAGCTTAACTCACCATTTCAGACATTGATGTTGACATTGGCGCTATCTTTTGTTTAAAAATTAAAATGCTTTTTAAATTATCAAAATTCAACAGCAAAAATCAATGAGAAATGTTAACTGTTATTCAAATTTTTAAACGCCAACTTTGTTTTTAGGGTGTAAACTCTCATAGAATTACTCACTTTTCATCACAAAGCATGTTTAAACTGCAATTTTTTTCACAACTTAAAATATTTACTGTCTCCACTTGAAAACCTCTTTAAAATTTTGTTCAATCTACTCGTTACGTTACTCGTTACTATAATTTAGAATTTAGGGCGAGTAACTAAATTTTTCAATTTGAAAAGCTCATTTTGAAGAATAAGTAATTAAAAGCTTTTTTAAGACGCTTTTTAACAACTTTTCTAACTCTGATTTGCAAACAGAGTAGATAATTTTTTTTTTCAACAAAAAATCAAATTTCAAAAAATATGATAAAATTCTAAAACTCCACTACACCAATGAAGAAAATTCTCGTAAATTATGCCTTTCAGAATTCATAAACTTTCACAATTTAAAAAAATCGCATGAATATATATTCTCACAGAAGTGAAACACCTATGTTCATAAAAACGAGGTTAAAATTTATTTTTCATTATTTTATTGTTAACAAAAAATCGAATAGTTGAGTGTGGTTGATGTCACTTTTAAAACGCGATTACAATGAAGTGACATTTTTCGCATAGTTGTGAAAGCAATAGAAAAACTTTTCACAGAGCACGTTTCAATTGGTTTACATGATGAAGACAATGAGCGAAATAAAAATAAACTGTAAATGCGGTGTTTGTAATGTAGATCAGTGGTAAACTGAGCCGCTTACCTCGAGCGCCGAGCAGCGGATTCACACTCGTATAAATTTCAAAAACCAAAGCGATTTTTGACAAAAAGCTACCGTTGCGAGAAATAAAAGATGCTCAAAAACAGGAAATATGCTTAAATATTTCAAAGAAACTATTTTCACAATTCATAAACAATTTGTGCCTCTCTTTGATGCGCAAAACGCATCTGAAACTGCAATAATGCGATCGCATTACAGTTTAAATTTGGTGAATTAGTGAAAATAAAACCTTTTTGGGTGTTGAAAATATTTCATCGCTTTAATTCACTTACGAAAAATCGTTTCATATGATTTTCGGTGCTCTTTCAATCCGCTACTATACATTAAAACATCTTCACCACTTGTTTAGCTCTTTCGGAGTTGATGATTTAGATTGAATTTAATCGGAAAAGTGAATTAAATGCATAATTAAAACTTTGTGCATCATGTTTCTTCTTTTACTTCTATTTAAGGAGAGGAAAGATTACAGTTAGGTGAATTTATTAAAATTTTAATAAATTTTTAGTAATTGTACAGATCCATTCCTTAGGAAAAATGGTCATCGCTCAATTTACAAAATTGTTTATTTTTTGTGGACTTTTCTTCAACTTTCACTGTATAATTGACGGAACTTATGCAAACTCTGTGTATGCGGCCCGTCAAGATGGTGGCAAAGAGTCTGTTGTTCGAAGCGATCTGATCGAAGTTCAAGCATCGACGAGATATCCATTTAAGTTATACGAGCAATCATATCCCTATCAACCTCAATATGGTGATAGTGAAGCTCGCTTCTGCTGCCGACCACAGTCACCAACCTTGCAGTACACATCACTTGGTGGTGGCCCAGCATATGGAAGCGGTTTCGGCGGTTTTCATCGTGATCCTTACAACAATCGACGACACTGGAATGTCTGGGATTCCAGACCAAGTGTATGGCAACAAATGTATCCGAGCAACTTACAACCAACTCGATATCCGACATTATCAAATTCCTATCCTAATTATCAATATTATCAACAAACCAGATATCCATTCTATAATCCTTATCAAAAATACCCCAACGAAGTTTATAGTAGCTGGCAGCGATGGGGATACGGCCAAAAGTGGTTTCCTCAACAATCTCCCTTCCCTCAATATTATCCCAATGTACCGTGGCATTATCACCAACACCACAATGGCCGTTTCATAAAAGCTAAAGCAGTATTGAAAGGAGAAAAAAAAGTCGAAGGAGCCGTTTACTTCGAAGAGCTGGTAATTACTTTCACGCGAAGCAATTAACGCTCAGTTAAGCAAACAAAGATTTCGCTTTCAGAGCAATCGCCACGTTGCTATAAGAGGTCGTATTACTGGATTAACTCCAGGAGCGCATGGATTTCACATTCACGAAAAAGAAATGGTCAATAATGATTGCCTTAGTGCCGGCAAGCATTATAATCCTCAAAATACCGATCATGGTGGCAAAGCGGATTGGGTACGACACGTGGGCGATTTAGGCAATATTTTAGCTGATAATCAAGGCGTTGCTTACTTCGATATCAGCGATCAAGTCATTTCTTTGTCTGGTGGATATAATGTTATCAATCGTACACTTGTAGTGAGTGTTCACTTTTTTACATTTGACAGCTTTTGATTTGATTGATTCATTGCATGTCGAATACACCTTTAATTGAAATGATGATAATCCTTTGCCGTCGATTTTAACAGGTAACTGAGCACGGAGATGATTTGGGTCGTAATCCAGACATTGAGAGTAAGACTAATGGCAATTCTGGCGCTCCCGTGGCTTGTGGCGTGATTCGACTTGTGTATTATTGATTATCTTTTTTTGTTGTCTTAAGGACCTCTTTCATCGCACATTTTTTTCCAGCTTTTGTATAATTTTTCCGAATTCTCAATAAATTTAAAACTTACAGCAAAGTGATCGTAAAATCATAAAATAATTTTGAGAAAAAGTATTTGAAACGAATTTTTGCAAACTCGTTTCATCTTTAGGCATTTGAAAACGAACAAAACACGCTTCAAACAACAAAAAGTAGTAATCGTTGTATTCCAAAAAAAAGTTGACAGGAAGTAGCGAACATAACTTTAACAATGAAAATTTAAACACATTTTATACAACTCACATTGTAATAGCAATGTTTAATTTTTCACCTCTATTTTTTATAACTTTTTTCATAAAAAGTCAAATTTTTATTTCCTACATGATAATACTTTTTTATCATTTATCGGAATAATGATGTTTAAAAACGTATTCAAATTGAGTTTCACACATTCTTTGTTAGCATTTTGACTTTACAATAATTTTTTCTATGTTCGTACCACAAATGATAATCATACAATATGCGCCTTTTTTAGAGCAGCTTTTACTCTTTGAAAATTTAAATTCATATTTTGAAGACAATTCACAGCAAGATCTATAAGCGTCGAGAGTAAAAAATTTGAAA
>NCKU01000717.1:0-34623 GCA_003675995.1 Dinothrombium tinctorium | reverse complement strand
TAATAGTAATCTCTATGATAGGGTATTTACTCATGTCGACCCTTGAATAGGCGACACAATATATAGACATAATTGAGAAGCCGATTTATTTAAATGAGAGAGAGGATAAAAACGAAATAGTTTTCGATTAAAGAAAACCTAGAACAAAACTCAGAGCATGGAACATAACAATCCAAATGATCTATCTCATGGGATTATTTTAAGAACAAGCTTAGAGTATTCGCATTCAACTTTAGCTTTCACCATAGAAACAAATTTTTTAAATGGTTCTGCTTTACAAAAGACTTGAGAAAATGTTTCTACTTTTTGTTTTGCCTGTTTTCTCGATCTTCTATAACACGGACTTTCATGAAGTGGCAAACGAACACTTATTTTCCATTCTTTACCAAACCAGCGATATTTAACGGGGCTCACTCTTTTTTTGCAAAGATCATTACATTGATTGACTGAATTAGCTCCACAAGTGACATAATCATTTACAGGTTCTATTTGCTTTTCCGTATAGATGCTTCTATATCTCCAAAAAAACCATACGTCAATTAGAATTCTTGCGAAGCATTTGCACGTTCCGTTATGAACATTTTTCTCTGTTAAAGTATTTGTCTCTTGAGTTGAACTTTCATCTATTCCCTCCGTTGTAACTGTTTCATCAGAGCCTTGAGTGCTAACACTTACATTTGTACTTTCAGTATTGTTAAATTGGAGAAAATAGTTTGATTCTTCGCATAAAATTTTTGCTTCCAAACTCAATTGTGTAAATGAAGGCGAACTCTTTGGATTGTCTTTGCATTCAGCTTGCGACCAAAATTCAATCATATATGAGCCAAACATAAAATCTAAATTTCTCAGATGTTCACATGATGAATCTAGTTTATATGCTAACATCATCCGCCCAGTTTTTACCTACGAATAAGAATATTTTGAATTTTGTTTGAAATTCTGATATTTACATTTTCGATACACAAGCGTCTACAATTTTCTGTTCCACTCTTTCCGCATTGAATTGTATTATTTTCAATTTTCATTTCGCTTTCACCGAAATCGAGAGAAATTGGTCTATCACTAAATCGAGCAATGCATTTGCACTTTCCATCATTTGCTTTTTGTGCTGCCGCTTCATTGAGTAGGAGAAACACACAACTATTAATTTTAAAAATCAGTTTTTATATTTAAAAAATCTCAAATCGATTTCAGTAAAACCTCTTAACAGCAGCTACTTACGGTTCCAAAAAACCCGACCGTTATAGAGAGGAGGCCGTTCAAGAGAGGCAATTGATAATTGAATTAACTTAGGAGAGTTTTTTGTGGACGTAAGTATAGGTGGCCGTTCGGTGAGGTTTCACTGTATTTAAAAAATAACTTACTTGAAAGTAGCAAGAATAGCCAAAAAATAACAAAATATTGGCATAATGAATTGCTTCCTTTTGCTCTTCTTTACTTCGATGACAACGCTCGACTACTAAAAGTTTGGGGCATTCTGTTCGATTTTATTTAGCCGGATTATATTATCATTCATTTTTATGTTTTTGATTTAACAATGACGTTGATCGAAAAAACGGTCTGCAACTATTCGTGTGCAGATTTTTTCCGAACATTGTTGATCTGTTTACTTCACATAAACTTTGACTCTCTTCTTTTATCAAACAAATTTTTTGAAAAAATCATTTTTGAAGCGACCAGAGTGTTAATATTCATAGATTTTGAGTATTTGCAACATATGTTTAGAGAACACATAACTTCAAGAATCAGATGCATTCGTTATTCGCGTGCAAAATTTAACAAAAATTCAACTTCATAACTTGAATAAAATAAATTAAAATTATGAATTTTATTTATCAAACCGAAACAATTGTTTTAACTTGTAGCATTTGAGAAATTGATATAATTCTTTAGAAATACTCGCTTGTTCGAATTAAATAAAGCATTCGACGGCGTGATCAGATGTTTCATTTTCAAGCTATCATTCAATTCTATTTTTTTGCACGTAAGCGATTAAAATACATCCCATTCTGAGAAAAATTAAAGATTAAATTTGACAAAAAACAACAATTTCAAATTATTAATGAAAATAGTAAAATTTTTCTTTGCATTGTCTGCGGTTAAGATTTTTCCACCAAATATAAGCTAAAACATTAATCGCAATTCATTTGAAAATTATTTATTGAAAGCTATTGCTTATTCATTTATTTATTTTTTAATTCTAGAATCACTCATTATAATTTGCAAAATGATAGAGATTAAAAAGAAACTAAAAATGTAAGTTTCCCATTAGTTAACAAAACACTCGTTGTTCGTTATGGATGTGACGATTTAGACAAAATAAACATATGCATCAATTAAATTATAAAAGGGTGTATCTCGCATGTGTATTATTGTTAGATAAACCCTTTTGTAATAAATTTATTCAATTTTTATCGTTTAACGCGAAAGTGTTTTATTTCGAGCTAAACAACGTTCGACTTGTCAACAAAAGTTAAGTTATTTAATTATTAAACAATAATAAAAATATTTTTGTTTTTTTTTCTATGCGTATGAGATTTAAATATCGAATACTACACTTAAAAGCGAACTGCTTTTGCGCCCGATCCTGATTTTAATGAAACTTGGTATGCAGAAAAATCGAAAAAAAATATTTTCGCTATAGACTTGATGTTAAAGTTTGCACGCATGTAACTTGCTTCACACACAAAATTCGCACCAAAGGGTAATTCTTTATACACAAATGAAGTTCTATCTGCATAACAAGTTTCATTGAAATCGGAATCGGGCAAAAAAGCATTTTTCTTGTTAGCCTTAATTTTAAAAATTTATAGAAAAACGTTATTATTTAAGAGAGTGTGGTTTAGCTGAATTAAGAATTCATAAAAATAGTTTGAAATGGTCTTGAATTTATTCACTCGTGAAAATAGCATTTACTCAACTTCACAAATCCATTTTAAACAGAGCAAACACTTTTCTGTCTCTTTTCATTGCGAACCAAAACTTTTTTGAAGTAAGCTTATGAAAATATTTAAGTTTAAAAAGCAAACAATTGCTCGTGCAAACAAATGGTTTCGAGTTATTAAGCGTATTGTTTTTCGCTGAAAATATCGATATCCGATAGACATCGACAGTGAGCGGTTATAAATTGTGAACGTTTCGTGTCGAGATCACCTCATTTCGCAGTTTCTAAGGTTAGAATCATTAGAGTGGGACAGAAGTAAAAACGTAGAAAGTTAAGCATCTGTAGACTAGGTTACACAGTATTTAAACATAATAAATGATAGATAGAACATTGAAACGCGAGCATTAAATTTAGTGCTTTCTGAAGTTTCGCGACTCACTAGTGCTTTATGCTTTTGACAACATCTTGAATTATAGCAATCAACTCAATCCACCAAAATGACGACTTTCTATTTACTTCTTTTGATCCCGATTTTCTTCTTTGAAACTGTTCATACAAAGTGTGGCTCTCCGCAATTACCCTATGGTGCGGTTGAGCCTCAGAGAGAAATTTTCGATGAAAATGAAGAAATTGAAATCAAATGTGTCGGTGGACGACCAGTGCCGCATATTAATGATACCATTACGATTCGATGCCTCAATCACACTTGGCACGGAGAATTATCGGTTCGCTGCACTCAATTAACAAAATTTAATAATGTTTCGATCAATGTGATCAGCGAGAACACAATCACGCCAATGACGACCAGTTTGCAAGAAGCAATGGTGATTGATTTGAATGATAAAGACCCTCAAACGTGTGTAGCTTTAGATAACGAGCAGATGTGGACCATAAATTTCGAAAAACCGAAAATTATAACTACAGTTGTCTTGATGGTCACCCACGGCGAAGAAGAACTTCTTCACAATCATAACTTCGCATTTCTTTCGCTAAGTACTGAAGCAGGAAAAAATTGTTCGATCAAAGAACACACTCACGGCGAAGAAATTCCTATTATTTTCATTATTTATGAATGCTTGCCTTTGGAGCAAACAAACAGTTTAACCATGCACCTTAAAGGCAATGGCTTCATGCTTAACATCTGCGATATCGAATTATTTGCTGTAAATGATGATGACTGTGGTAAACACGAAATTCCAATTTATTCGCTCGTCAATGTTTTTAAGATTCAAAACCACACCCGAGTGGCAGAATACACTTGTCCGAAAGGGTACTTGTTGGATGGCAGTAAAGTCAAGATGTGTACAGCTGATGGTATTTGGAAACCGACGGTTGAAAACATTTGTCGACCGAAAATAAAATGTGAAAAGTTAGAGATAAATGAAACCCTGGAGAGCATGGTAACTTTACACTATGTTCAATTGGACCTTTTCGGCAATGCTATACCCGGTCAATCATCGGTGGAATATTCATGTTCAGATGCAACCCTAGCTTTTGCCGAACCCGTTATCCGATATTGCATGCCGAATGGTGTCTGGAGTCAAATCGAGCGCGATTTCATGTGTATGCCAAAAGAAGAGCTCGAAATGATGAGACCACACAGGATTGAGAATAACCGTTACTTGATTTTTGGTTTAATTATTGTACTTTTGACGATGGTTGGTATGATGTTGCTTCTTATTCTCCACTCGAAACGAATTATTAAACATCTCAATTACAAATGGCGTGAATTCAGTTATAAGCAACCAAGAAAAGTCAACCCATCAGTCGGTGATTAAAAAGCGTTATGAAAACACTTTTATTCAAAGAATCTATTTTATTGCTCCCTTTCCTCAATTTTTCATTCAAAGATTTCACAAGAATTATTAGTTTATTATTGCGCTCTGTGTAAGTGTCATGTGAAGAATTTGAATTCACGACCTTTCTACTATTAATGACATAGAAGATATACTAACCAAGTTAACAAGTTAAATAAACAATGTTTTACTCGTTATTTATTTGAAGTTTCCTAACAATTCCCGCATCTTTGAATGTTAGAATAAATAACTTGATGCAAGTAAAAAGCTCGAGCTTGCAAAGCAAAGATTTTTTAATGACTTGAAGATAGATTAAAAAATAAATGTCAAATGCTCAGAAATATAAATCTTAAATATTTAATGCTTATCTCATTTTAGTTGTATTTTCATCAAAACTAACAATAAAAATTCAAGTTCACTGTTAAATTTTTTGATAAGACAGAAACAATTGAATGAATTTATTCCGAAAGGGCCTTTCTAATAATAAAAGCATTGCTGGATAGGCCCTTTCGGAATAAATTCATTCAATTGATTTTCATGCATAAAAGAAATTAAAAAGCTAATATTTTACGCTTTCTATGTAAAGCAAGCATTTAAAGAGAATTAGGAGTGAGAATCTCATACAAAAGCAATTAAGTTTGATATTTTTGGCCAAGTTTTTTGCAAATGAGAGAGCTTTTTGAAAAATTCATTTTTGTTATGCTCATCGCTGAATTCATAACGCTTCACACTCGATTCAACATTGAAAAATCAAGCCTCGCCCTTAAAGCGCTTGTCCTTTAAAGTTTGCAATTTGATAAATGGTAGAGAACGGGATGGTGGATTGAACACAATAAGAACACTCTCGGCGCTTTGATTCAAGTTTAAACTATTCTTTTCACAACATTCATTTTAGATTAATTTGCATTCATCCAGACTCGTGTCGATTAATATTCGCTTTGAAAAAAAGCATTTTACACGAATGAAATATTTCAAAATTTTCATACTTTTCGTAATCTTTTCTTTAGTATTTTGTTACTGTTTTCACCGAACAAAACTTGATAGTCGCACATTTTGAATCGAATAATTGAATTTGCCTTAACCCTAAATTAAATTTCGCTGTTTTGATTTTCATTCTTTTCAAATCCTTCGTTTGTAAGCGGATCTTAAATATCGTCTTTATGTATATTGAGAAAATTCATTCAACAAGCTTTTTCTTAAATAGATGTTAATGCATTTTCTTGCTGATTGTTTAAAATATTTATCGCTGATTTTAAATATTAAAATAGTCTTTTTGACTTTTTGTTTTGCTTGAAAAAAATTTCCTGACTCCCTCGTAATATGCGCATGCTGATGTTGTCCTGAAATTCGATTTTTTCGCTTCTCACTTTTTTCACTCTATACCGACGAATTGTTAAAATTGAATCTTTTAAAATACATTTTTTAATTTAATTTTCGCTTACTTGATTAATTTTTAAACTCATTTTAAAAAGAATTTGTTTGCTAACAATTTTGGCCTCTTTTTTCGTGATTCCGTAAACAGGATGCTTTTATAGCTCGCATAGTACGGCATGCCGCCTTATTTCGATAAGTACAGCACACCACATATTGTGAGTGAATAAGGTAAATGAAAATTTTTAAATGAGTTTAATAAAGTGATAAATAGAATGAATTTAAATATCATTTCTCGTGTTTGATCGAAACTGTTTAAATTGTGACAATAGACTTGAATTTAAGAAGTATTAAATAATCTAAAAAATATATTGACAACAGAATTTCACGTTTATGAATTCACTGCTCTGCTGGTACGGCAAAAAAAAGAGAAAAAAAATACTTTCGACCCATTAGAATTGCTACGAGTGAAAGCTGAAAGCTGAAGTGAAAGCTTAATTTGAAAAGAAAATTTTTCATTTCAAAACACCTTCAAATTGCAACTCTTGCTTTTTTAAACAGCGGATTATAGCGTGTCAAAAGAGCATTCGTTTTAGCCATTATTTTTCGAATGCAGCCTTATTTTTAAGGTTAGAAACATAAGAACAAACGACAACAAAGTGAAATTGGCGCTATTCAATGTCGCACGAAAGAAGATATCGCATCGTTTGCGTTTCTGCACATCTTTCGCTCAAAAAAATTTGCGACAAAACTCGAGGGAACAATAAAAATTTTTTTTCTTTTTTAAATCGTTTTTAATATTTGAATGAAATGAAAGGACAGCGTCGTGATTATTTCTAAAGTTAGAGAGTAGCAAATTAACAAAACAGGAACAAAATAACGCTTAGTATTTCAGGACATTAAAAATAAATAGGCAAACAATTTTCTTAAGTTGATTATGATGTTCAATTTTATTTTGTTTTGTTTTTTTTCCTTTAAAACTCTTATTTTATAAGCATATTTAAAGAGATAGCACGAGTTAGGAGAGATTTTAAGTTTTGCTGATTTGTTCTTCTTCATAAATAATCGACTTTATCAAAAATAAATCCATGAATTCAGAATTTACTTATATGTTCAAGCAGAATAAATAAAAATTGTTTACATTTTTTAGAGTAAAGTTAATTTTATTTTGCGCTTTTTGTCTTCGTTGTATTTCATTAAAGCGCAGCTCTTTCCCTAAGTTACTAATTACTATTAAGAAACACCTTTATTAGCCACGAGCATGAAGTTTCATTGATTTTTAAAGACACGAACACATCTAACATTGTGTTCATATCGATATACGTATGCCATAGTCTCAATGTTAATTTTAAACAATTCTGCTAGCGCAAGAAGCCTGACTTTGTAAATTCTTAAAATACATTTCGTCTTATTTTTTGATGAAGTTTATTATTTGCGAAAAAAATCGGCAACACCCAAATCACCATGTATACATCCTTTTCATGTTTATTCTATTCATTAAAAACTTTATTGCTTCAAATCAGAAGTAAAAACTAACTCAAAAATAATTTTGATTGTGCTTTCAAAAGAAAAAAATAAACAAACTTCAACTTTTTTAAAACTTGATTCCTGCTGAAAGCAGAGAAACTTTTTGAATCTTCTCGTAGAAAATGAAAATTAAACTTAATTTTAGTTTTTTTATCTGTCACACTTCTCACTTATTTTCACATTTTAAAACGCATTCAGTTAAATACTCTATCTGAACACTTTTCTTGATAAAACACTTGTTGAATGATTGCTTCTTAATTGTTTCCTTTTACCTTTAAACTTATTTCTTGTTAATTATCTTATGAAGGGATTATATTGAAAATTTTGGTTTCGGCTCGCGAATATAGCAAATTTATTTATCCTAAGCTACTGTTGTTCTTACTGTTCGAAGAATATTTTTTCGCTTAACTAGATTTATCGTCATTTTGGTTTTAACTTATATCTGAATATAGTTTGTTGATTTGCGCTTTGAAATATTAAATTGGAAAATTTACATCTTAATAGAAAGTGACGTGTAGAAAGATGACGATCATAATTCAATTTTGCACCATGTAATCAAAACAATGAGTGAAAAATAATTCCCTTAAGAGATTAAACTCGCATTTCACCACCTCATTTAAAGCGATTTTGAAATGAAATAGAAAGTTGCTTACGTTCATTCTGAGAAATGTGAGATCCTCCTATGAATTTAGCTGAAAATTCGCTTTCAAATAACATTATAAAGCTCGTTTTGCGTAATTAATTTTTTTTTGAAACATACTCTCTGGCAACTTACATTTCTCCCACTTCATGTCTCAACACAATAATGATTAGTTTTGTAAGGGTTAAAAATAAATAAAATTGCGATTCAAAACACACGGAGAAACAAAATTTTTCTCATATGACCGTGAAAATGATAAACGAAAGTGAAATGATATCCACCGAATTTTTTGTAGTCACCATCGATTTTTTTTGCGGCCCACGCTTAACGTTGTCAAATAAACAAAACCATTTTTGATTCTAAAAAGTGAAATTTGATGCAAATTTAAATGAGAAAGAAGAGAAAACAATCGACGCTACATTAAGCAACTTATTCAACTAATTTTAATAAAATCGAGAAAAATGTTTTCGCAAATATTTTCCATTTCATTGTCTTCAATAACAAGTTTGGGTAAAGAAATTGCTTTTTATAATTAACATTCCACATTTTTTAGTCTCTTATTTTTTGACAAACAGCAGACAATTGAAAAAAGCTAAAGCAGAAACGATAAATCACACTCGTGAAAGTCGCTCAGCGGGAAATGGTCTCAAGAAAACTTCATCTTTTGTCCTTTTATAGTCAGTAATAATCCTTGAGAAGCCATTGTAAGAATAAAAGAAACAGCGACTTGTCTACTTTGTTTGCTCTAAAAATTTTTTTTCAAATTTTTTTCGTGCTAGCGAATATTGTTGAGCAAATATTTTATTCGTTCGCAGTTTTGCGGATAATAGAATTGAGAAATGATGCGCGTATTTTTCATGCATTAGTTTCGGGAAAGCACCCCGAATCGTTTTGTGTAATATGTTATTAATAACGCAAAAACCGGGAAATTGCGTTTACGGATAATTCAAATGTTTAACAAAGAAAGTGAAAACAACGTAATTTAAAGCAAAATTACTTTAAACGAAAAAAAAGGATTGAGAGGGAGTAGATTCCAAGTTGAGCGTATTGTACCATCATTCAAAGTGATCAACTGTTCTTCGCTTTTCTTTTCTCGTTGGTCTTCGAACACAAGGACAGAAGCGAAGAAAGATCCTTTCGGGAGTATAAAAGTGGACGAACGGCTTTGTAAGTGTTTCTTTTTCACTCCTTTGCTCCTCTGCTTTGTTATTTTTCACTTTCAATTACATTTCGCTTTTTTCCGACTCGCAGTCAATTCTTTTTCACCACTCGCGCTGTGAGTTCGCTTAGAGAGTAGGTCTTTGGGTCACTTTGCTGCTTTCCTGCCGTTTGAGAAAGTTTCACTCTTCACTTCGTTAAGTCGACAATTGTTTTAAGCCGCAAATCGAGAAAAATGCATTGAGAAAATAATTTTTTTCAACTTGAACACGTGAAGTAACCTTTACCTGTTTTTTTTATTTATGTTTCTGCGGTTTATTTGAGAAAATAAGAAATCAGCTTAAGAAAGAATTTTAAATCAATCGATACAAAATGAAGTTCAACGTATCAATAACTTTCCTCACATTTTTCATCGTTCATTTAACATGTGATCAATCAGTCGCTAATCAAAGCGACGATGGAAGCAAAAAATGTAAGTGAAATTTTCATTTTATTCATAATAAATTCACTTAAAAATTAGTAATTACATTGATTGATTTAAAAAATATCAAATGCAAACTTTTGAATGTAAGTTCTGTTGAAACTTTTCTCGCGTTTTGCGTGTCGAGAAGCAAAAAAGAAGTTGGTTGATGCAGCACTTGATGCATTCTTATCAAAAACTTTCAGAAAAAGGTAAAAAAAAATTAGAATTCAGCTTTCTGTTTTGAATCATCTCTCTAATTCTTTTGTGTGAGTTATACTTTTCAGTAATTATTAATCGCCACACGCAATATTAAACAAGAGTGAAGGAAGAAGTTGTTCATTTCTTTTTTCATTAACATTAATTTTTGTTCAGAATGAAAAGAAAATTGTAAACATTTTTTAAAAAGCTTCGAATGAGTGGTTGCTGAGCTTGTATTATTGATTTGCCTTTCTTGAATATCACACAACTTTGAAATCCTTGAATTTGAATTATTAAATTTGCTTTAAAACAGCTTTAAATCACTGCAAAATCTTATTGATGATCAGATTTTACAATCGCTGCTTTGATAATGACGCTTTGGACACGATTTCTGCTCAAATGAAAATGAATTCATATAAATAAACAAAGCTCAGGATTTACAACTAAAAGCGAGTCCAAGGCCTAAAAGCTAGTGATCGGCACTTATTCTTCTTCTTGTTCACTGATTAATATGCATTGAACCAAGCATACCCACAAATTCGCCAAGAAATTAAGGCGATCAATAATTCTTACGTCAATACCCGCTGCCGATGTTTTATTTGAAAATTTAATTTTGTGTCTACTTTTTAAAAAGCTAATCAATCACGTAAACTTTTCTTAATGAGACCGTAGTAAATGATTATTGATAAGACTTTAGTTTTTTTTCATCAAAACATGCTGAAAAGTATCAATTCAATTTCGATTAGTTTCATTGCCACCTTCGAATTGCATTTCATTAATACGCGAGATTGCCTCATATTGTTTTTCACCAAATTCACTTGAAAATTATTTTTTCGCATAAAAATACAAAATACAAATTTACATTTATTTAAATACACTTTTGTCTTCCTCAAACTATGCTCATAAACAAATAAGGTGAAATTGTAATTTCACATGCGTTCACTTAAATTTTCTCAAAGAAAATTCGAAACGAACTGAAATAACTATTGTGTGGGAAAAGTTATGCAACGATTTAAGGTTAAGCAGAAAAACAAGCTGCTTTCCAATTTCAAATCAATCCCACCCGTCTAAGTGAAAGTTTTTCGGCCACACCCGATAAGACAAAAGCTGAGACGCGAAGAATCCTGTTTTTGCTTATTTACACAGATTTGTTTGACAAAGTGAGCTTGAAAATACGAAAAACCGAGTTTTTTCAAAACAAAGATGTGCTACTGGGACGGAAAAAGTTTCACTTGTCAATAAATATGCGTGAAACTTTTTTCGATAAATTATTAATTTTGAAACAAATTTATGTGCATCAGTTGCTTTTCCTAGTTTATTCTAGTTTTACATTTTGCGTACTTCAACGTTGCATTTCAATCGAAAAGATTTATAAAATATTGCGAAACTTTGCGATGCTGCGAAAACCCTCCCCCAACACTTTCAATGGAAACAGAATATAATGAAAATTGTTTAAAAAATTACCCAGCAATAAATAGTTTTGATATGATAGATAAAAGTGACGTAAACTCCAACTTCTACTCAGTAAAACGTAGGTAAAATATTTGTCCAATACAAAAAACAAACAACATTAGCTAACTGATTATCCATTAATATTCATTAGAGAAAAAGGTACTCTGATACCATTTGTAAAATGATTTGAGATATAAAAATCGACATAAATAAATAAGGAACGTATATCACAAAATCGTTCTGACAATATCTCGATTATGCTTCTTTTCTTTCAATTCACTTTTAGATTTTAAATAATTTACAATTATAAATATAACATAGCATAAATTAATTGATGCCGTTATTACTTGGTAAAAATTTGTTCATAATGTTATTACGATTAAAAGTGCTTTTAAATTTTTATTAGAAAAAAATACGCAAGATAACAATGAATCGAATTTTCTTATATTAGCGAATTTTTTAAACTAACTTCAGAGAATAAATTTTTAGTTTTATTTTTTACTTTTCACTACAGTGGTTGAATAAAGTGGTTGAATGATTATTTCAAGCTAAATTTTATAGAGTTTTGTATTTTTTAGTTTTCTACATTGTTACAAAAAAGTTAGAAAAAGAAGGGAGGTGTAAGGAGAAATTACACGATAAAATCATTTTCAGAAGACTGTACGGTCAATTATGGATTCCTTTCAAGAGATTTAATTTCAACATTGTTGTAAAATTATTTTCAAAACACACAAGTATTACACGAGTTGAGAGATCAATTTTTCATAAGCTCACCTGAGAAGTTTTAAACACAGCGAAATTTTATCTAAAATTTTCAAATAAATTAACTTCCAAGATGAAGGGTGTTTTTATAGCCGCTTTATATCTAATTCAGATTAAGGCAAAACAATAGAGTTAAAATTTTAAATAACATCAAAATGTTATAGGTTTGAAGCGAAGGTGAAATAAATGGGTTGATAAGAAAGCTCTAAACGTGTGTGGTTCAAGCTAAATTACAACAATTTAAAAACAAAAAGATTTGTCATCTTAACTGCTGAGATAATTAATAAGAGCGAATTTAAACAATTTAATGAAAATTAATTTGAGTGATTTTACTTTTTACTCATCTTTCAAAAATTAAGAAATTAATGAGCGCAGCTTAATTGTAACTAACTGTAAGAGAATTTATTGTTTTTCATCTTTTAAATGATTTCATAAAATTTCTCGCTGAACAATTCTATTTCGTTAAGATTTGATCAAAGTTAGACACGAAATTGAAGAGTTTTGATTTTTTAATATGAAGTAATATTCATTCATAATTGCATCAATTCAATAGCATCTACAGCATCTTTTGAGAGTGGCAATTCGAGCTCAAATAGCACAGCATCTCCATTCGATTATATGTACGATTTTTTGCTCGAAAGCAATAACAAGAAAATGTGTTCGATTGTCAGAGAAGCTGGAGTTGAACCGACACTCAAGAAAATAGGTTTGTTTCATTCTCTCAACATCAAGTTTCATCTTTTCTTTTTCTAAGGCGAATTCACACTATTTGTTCCTAGCGATGAAGCGATATCTCTGCTTCCTGGTTCTATGATGGTAGAACTAGAGAGCGATCCTACAAAGAAGGCAGAGTTCGTTTTGAGTCATGTGGTACCAGGAAAAGTGTTTCTTCGTTCGCTTCGACCGTTCGAAGAGATTGCCGCTAACAGCGCACAAGAAACGCCAATTAAAATAACCGCTTATGCAGATGGGGTCAGTGAAAGTTAATGATCTCAAAAATTAATCCAAAAACTGCAGTCGAAACGCTCAAAATTGCAGATTTAGCCTCGGAAAACTTTTAGCTAAACAATGAAAATGTGTTTGTAAAATTTGCAATTCAAATGCCCACGAAATATGATTAACGGACAATATTCTCTCGCATGAATGTTTATTCAACACATAAGTTTTCACTCATCTTAAATGATAATTAAGCAACTTTTTAAATTATTTTTGCTTAAACAGTGAATCAATTAACGTAAATTTGTTTGCAGTTCGTTGTGAACGGAGCAAACGTGATTAATGGGGACAAAGTGATTGGCAACGGATCAACTGTAATCCATTTTATTGATAAAGTACTTTATCCTCCTCCAACCAAGAATGTTAACCAATTTATAGAGAAAAACTATGATCAAATGTCACGATTTTTGAAGATGTCTGGACTCGACAATCGCATTCAAAGTATTCTTCATTTTAATTGTTTGCTCGCAGTTGTTGTGTTTGCTTTCAATTAATTTTCACAATTGTTTTATTGTGTGAACAGGAAATATGGTTACATTCTTTGTGCCCACCGATGATGCTTTTCGAGCAGTTCCGTGGTCAATTACTGAACAATTGTTAATTAATAAAACATTTTTAAGAAGTGGGTCAATCACATAAAAAGTGATCACAAAACTCAATTTTTGACTTATTTGTTTAGTGGTTATCGAAAATCACATAGTTCCAGGAAGCTTCTACACTCTGGTTTTGCCTGGTAACAAAGCGAGAACGCTGGGCGGTGATTTGCTTAATTTCGAAAGAAAAAATCGTAATGCATTCATTTTTGTTCGCTCATTAACTTAATCGATCAAAATTATTCGCAGTTCAGTCGCGAGAATTGGTTTTAGTTAATTCAGTGCCAATCGTGAACCCTGACCAAGTCGTGACTAACGGCGTAATCCACGGCATCAGCAGATTACTTTTGCCAAAACATCTCGATGATTGTAAATGCGAAAGAAGTACTACTGAAACGACGACAGTGAGCACATTAAATCCCTCTTATTACAATTCAGCAAATGATCGCAGCACTTTGCCCCCCTCATTAAGAGATGCGTCTTCAGATACAGTAGCAACCGACTCAACACCTGCAAACCCATTCTTTCGACGAGCTCCTTCTATAGATAACACTGATGGCCCATTTCGCAATCCAAAACGTCCTTCTAATACACTTGCCGATCCACCGTATGTAATCGATTTCACTGCTTCTACGACGTCAACTGTAAGTGATGAACTTTTCACTTCAAACCCACCAAACAACCAAACAGTTACTCCCACACCATTGTTCTTTCGCGAGCCAAGAAGAAGGCCTCCAAAAAGGAACAGAACAGTTAGCACTCAACAACTGGGCGATGACCCGAAGTCGAATGAATCTGATTTTCCCCCACCTTTTACGAATCTTCGTCCGAATTCAGAAACGCCATCTAACACTCATTCAACAGCGTTTAATGAGCCCATGAGTGACACTTTCAATTCGAACACACCGTTTGATCCCACAAGAAGGCCAACTGATAAGTCGCAATATGAAAACGACAACACACCAAATCTGTCAACTGTTTCATATCCTACATACCGCCCACAGACATGGGTACCACGATCTTATCCTCGTCCGGCTCCATATAAACCTCCAACAACGAATAATGATCAATCAACAACCCTATCACCGTTTTTTCGGAAACCGGTGCCCACACAAAACCCTGAAAGTTCCATGTCAACGACAGAAAGATCAAGTTATGAAACTCCTTTACAGCCTCAGCCTCCGTACGAATTCAACAATCCGAGAAGGAGAGGACAAGTGTATGGATCGAATACGGTTACAGATAGAAATACTCCAACTACTACAACTCGGTTGCCGTTTTGGGCAACGAACACTAATACTGAAGACACTCGCAGCAACACAAACTTCAAACGCACCACTCGTATCATCAACGATGAGACCGAGCCCTCGACTATGTTTTTTGATTCAACGCGAAGGCCGACCACTCAAGCCTTTGCTGGTTCTCGACGGCGCACTCAAGTTGAACCGAATTATACTCGGCTATCGCCCGAAGAGGAGAATTTGCCATACCAACCATTAAGACCCACGACGAGCAGACCAAGAATGAGACCATCACCATATAATCCGACTTCAAGAAGCAATCGTGATGATATATTGCAGCCTGATCCGCAAACAATTGATGAGATAATTGATGAACCTGGTTTGGAGCTTAACGGAAAGCCCGTGTCATTCAAAACTTTTAAAGAAAACATGCGACGTGCAGGTCTGTCGAATCTTATGGGCTCGACAGGGCCATTCACAGTTTTTCTACCAACCGATGAAGCTTTCCAAACATTACCTCCAGGAACGTTGAATCGATTGCAGAAAAGTCCAAACTTACTTCGTAATGTTCTTCTCAAGCATATAACAAATGTAGAGATTCCGCCGATGGCTCTAAGAAATAATTTCTTAATTCAAACATTTTCGGGCGACACTGTAAACGTCACTGTCGACGCCAACGGAAAGGTTTGTTAAAAAATTCAGTTCAGTAAACTTAACATTTTTTTGATTTATGTCTTATGTTTGCTATTTTTTTAATAGCGAGTTTTAGTCATGGGCATTCCTATAATGGCGGCAACCTCAGCTCGAAACGGGATCATTTATGTGATTGGTACAGTCTTATATAAACCAAATTTAGATGAAGAAAGCGAAAAATTAACCGATGAACTTGGAAAAAGACCAGAATTATCGAGATTCAACTCGTTGCTTAAAAAAACAAAGTTTGAACGAATACTTAAGTGTAAGTATTCAAATAGTTTATTCTATGAGCAGTCAATGATGTAAAGTGGTTGCCTAATTCAATTGTCACTTATTCTACTTTTAGCTGGAGGACCATTTACTGTATTAGCACCGGACAATAGTGCATTTGATGAACTCAATCCAAATATTGAAAGAGAAATCATAAAAAATCCATCGATATGCGAAAGTAAAAATTTTAAATTTTAATTTAAAAAATTTGTTAAATCTGAATTACTTTCAGAACTAATTGGCAGTCACATTGTCACTGGAAGATATCCTTCACAACAATTGGTAAAAGTATCTTTCCTGACACCAATTATCGGTCAAAAGAATGGGCTTCATTTCTCTATTTTGCCTGGTAGGAAACATTTAAAATTGACTCTTAAAAACAAATTTTAATATAGGTGCTATTATAATAAATAATGTGGCGTCAGTAATGCGATCCGACATTCCTGCTGGTAACGGAATACTACATATAATTAACAAAGTGATAATACCTTCAGACTTATTCACGAATCCAGCAACTTCGCCTCCTCCATTTTCAACTACAACTGAGGATGATTCAAGAGGTACGCATTGTTTTCTCTTGTCTCAAAAGCTCACTTTTGATTTCAAAAGAGCCAATAATTCCTCAAGAATCGTTTCCTGAAATCGAAATAAATAATGCAGAAAAAGATTACAAATTCCTTCGCATTTTAAAGAAGGCGCAAAGTTTAGATCAGTTATACAATTCCGGCAAAAAATTCACGTTGATCGTACCATCAGACGAAGCGATGAAGAAACTACCTGAGAAAATAACAACAGTGATGGAAACAAATCCTCATCAGCTTAAACCATTATTGAGTTACCACATAATTCCACAATCTATAGATTTCACTTTAATTGAAAATGAGGAAAAGTTGCCATCGATTGACGGAAAACCGATTAGATTCAATAGATATCTCAATAATACGGCGATAGCGTTTTCAGGGGCTATAGTCGAAAAAGTTCGTTCAAACAAAAACATAATCTTCATTTTTGTGGACAGAGTTTTATATCCTCCTCAAGGCTCAATAGAAGATATTGTTGATCGATCACCGATTCTTAAAACGCTGTCAAAGTTAATGAAAGTGGCGAAAGTCAATCGCGAACTTTCAACACCAGGTCCTTTTACATTATTTGCACCAAATGATTCAGCGTTCGAAAAACTGTCGCCAAATGCAATTAAGCAATTGATGAGCAGTGCAGACACTTCTAGAGGTATGTTGGGTAGGTTAAGATAATTAAATTTTCATTCTTCCCTCGCAGCGTTTATACTTCGACATATCGTTCAGCCAACAATTTTTACAAGTGCCATTCCTATGGGAAAAGATAACACGACTGAAGTGCTAAATGCTACTGGCGAGCGCCTGAAGCTTCAAAAACTTCCAGGTACGCACAAAACTTTGTATAAGTTCTTTAATGATTCGAGACATTACAGACTGTGTGTCTGTCGATGGAGTGACACTTTCCTATGCAGACATTACTGCAACCAATGGTGTAGTTCACGTCATCGATCATGTGCTTTGAGAAGTTTTAAAACTCTTGTTACTTTTAACAACTCATTCACTTTCATCTTTTTCTCTCGTTTCTCAAAAAAGCTCATTTCACTATTTTCTTAAGTTAATGAAGTTGCTAAATTACTCGTTTTACAAATTGTTTCATTATAAAAAGCTTGCTTTCACATAAGAATTTACTTATTTATATTATAAATTCGGGGAATCCTTCGTTAACAGAAAATGAAGCAAAAAGAGTTGTACACGCGTGTGACACGTGCAAGCAGTTTTTCGGGCCAAAACATGTACACGTGTTTTCGCCTTAAGCTTATTATTCTTGAAAAGAGTAAATTGCGATTTAGAATTAAAATAAATATGACATCAGTTGTTTTTTTTAAGAGTTCACTTTTTAAAAACTAATTCTGTACAGTTGCCAGTTTACGCGAAGTGCTTGACTTCGCGTTTTCATGCTTATGCTAAATCTCGGCTGAAAACCAATGAAATACTTCAAAACATAATTATGCTAATGGCTATCAAAAAATTCTTTGTCATTTCGCTTCTCGTAAACATCATTTTTGTCGCATTGAAATCTACATTCTCGGAAATACTAACAGGAAAATACCAAAATCAATTTTTATCGCTATTACGCGATATGTTTAATCTTAAACAATGCTCAACTTATCATTAAATTTGAACTGTTTTTTTATCAATATGACACAACATTTATTCTTGATTTCAAAAAATTGATATAGGAAAACTGTTATTTGCAATGGGTATCAGTTTATTTTATTTATTTATTTGAATAGGAAATGCATAACATGTTGCACCTAAGACTATTTACAATCAAAATATTTTCACATTGACTTATAAAGGAAGAATTGAAAAAGCACCACTAAATGCAAAACACAGAATTTGAGTTCATGTTTTTATATAGAAATACGCTTTAAAGCAATCATGCTGGCATCGCAGAGTGAGCATGAACAAGAAAAATGAAAAAGAAGTTAAATAACCTGAGTTTTTGTAGTTTCTTGCTCTAACCTTAAATAATCTGAATCGCATTTGCTCAGTAATAGAAAACAAAAAATAAACAAATATAAATCAAAGTTTGAAATGTAAAATGATGAAAAAAATGTTTAAAACACTTTTTTCTTGTGATGCAAAAATTTAACCACATTAAAAATATTTTATCAATTTGTATCACTTTAATTTAGATAGGCAAAAATTGCTTTTTGAAAAGCTTCCTAATTTAAGAAAACACTTAAGGTAAGGTTAAGATTAGATCAGAAATTTCCAGAATTATCGAGAGATAAGCTGAAAATCTGAAAATAAGCTTTCTAGTAAGTGTGGATATCTTAATTCTTATAATGAAAACTTATAACGAATAAAGTGCGTCAATCGACGGGAATCGGGCAAATAAAAGGAAAAAGATAAGCCCTGAAAGTTTCATTGGCGATCAATTCGCCGAAGAAAAAAAGCGTCGCCTTTTGCCAAAATAAAAAAAAAAATCAGTTAGTTTGGCGAGTCTTAAGTAATGTTTGTATAACACTCATCCTTCGCTGAATTATCGAGGCGCAAACAAAGTTTGGAAATTTACCAACTTTTTTTACAAACATGCTCAATATATAAATGGGTCTGTAAAGCTTAATTTCATATGCAATCACAGCAGTGAACTTCGCGCAAAAAGTTCTATGCAAATTTATATTCGTTTTAAGTTTTACTTTTTCAAATTCGATCTTCATCAAAATGAATCAATTAAATAACTACAAGCTTCTACTTTTGACGCTCTATTATTTTTCCTCACTGTCCACTGCGAAAGCCGGCCTGCGTCCTCTGCACGAAAACGATATCGCCAACGTTATCGTGGTCCACTCTCCGAGCAACGAGCTGATGTTCTCTTCTCTTCATCCGGAAGCAGCATTATACGAATCTACTGTCACTGTCAAATCGGCAGCTTTTCAGCACAGTGAACTCAGAAAAGCTCTGAGGTCGCAGGGAGCCCAAGTTCACTTGCTGACAGATGTTCTATTCAATAGGACGCAAGAAGATGAAGATGCTTTTAACAAACTGAGAGAGTTGGCAAACTCGTCGTTTGTTTACGACACCACTCATTTGGAAGATGAGTACAACTCGCTAAAAGAAATGACAAACAAATTCACTGGACAAAAACGATCTAATTTTTACAAAACAATGCTTGAATTCAGGCATAAACTTGATACTGCTTACCAGGAAAAATATCGACAAGAAATACTACAAGATCTGAACGCAAACGCTCTCATTAATATAATAATAAATCGACCGACTATTGTTCTTCATTTACAACATTGGTTCGATGGCGATCTCTTTTTTCTATCTCTAAGACAAGAGGTGAAATTGAATTCATTGAACAACTTGTACTTTATGAGAGATCAGCAAATCACTACAAATCGTGGAATTGTTCTCCTAAGATCGGTGACCAGAGCGTCCGAAAAAGAAGTGACCCGTTTTGCATTCAAAAAGCTGGGTTTTGATATTGTCGGCGAATTGACCAGAGGATATGCTGAAGGAGGAGACTTTTTGCCCGCCGGTGATCTCGTATTCATTGGACAAGGATTGAGAACAACTGCAGATGCTGTTGAAGAAATGCTTGAAAAAGATTATTTCGGGGCCAACGAAGTCGCAGTGGTTCGTGATTATCAAGATTTTGGTGCTGAAAGACTTCACTTGGATACATTTTTCAATATTTTAACCGACAAAGACGTTCTTATTTTAGAGGATGTTCTAAACGACAACAGTAAGAAGCGCTTTGTTGATCTCTATGTTAAGAATGACACATCGGCTCCAAAAATTGGCAATTATACAAAAATTATTTCAAAAATGGAATTCGGACAATTTCTTAGGAGAAGAGGTTTCAAAATAACAACTGTAACAAATGAAGAGCAACTCAATTTTGCAGTTAACTTTTTAAATCTCGGCAACGGAAATATTGTAACTCCATACGGTGAACCATTGTATTTGGATCGACTTCGTAAATTAGGAATAAATGTACAGTATGTGGACATTAGTACATTGACGGCCGGTAATGGGGCAGTTCATTGCATGACACAAGTAATTTCAAGACAGCGCAAAGCTCGTTAATTAATTTATTTTTGTATTTTAAGACGATCATTTTCGTACATTTTGTTAGCTTTAAGTTTTATTTTCAAACTAAAATAAAAATTAAATAAAGCGATTAACTCACGAACTAAAAAATATGCTGTAATTGCTCAATTAATTTACAGAAGCACAAATTTTCATTTGAAGGTTTGGCTTAAGAAATCAATTCGGATGATTCAAGAAATAAGAATCTATAAGGAGCACAAACATGATACGAAACGATTTGTTTACCCAATATTTGGCATGTTTTACTATACAGTTTAGCACTTTTACTCTTAACGTGTTTTAAGATCAATTAGATTAATTAAAATTTTTTATTAAAAAGTAATCGTTAAAAACAATCACAATAGATGGCGAAGCAAAAGTTAAGGTGATGTAAAAAAAGTTTTTGGCTTTGATCTCATTATGAATCTCAAATTGTTTGAAATATCAGCAATAATTTTTTTCCGTAAAAAATACATACGTATCCGTTAAAAACTAATCCGTAATACGTTAAAAAATACAATAATACAAAAATCGTTTGTTTGCGTTGCAACAAAAGTCGAAAAACGGAACGAAGAGAGAAAAGAGAGAAGCGGATTAAAAGGAGATGAGAGCGAACAAGCAAAGAGCGGATCGCAATTACTTGACGCGCTCGAATAGAACGAAAAACGGAGGGCGCGTGAAATGAGAACAACGCAATGAACGCTTCGAACGCAAACAAAGTGAATTTCGACCCCGTAAACGATGAGAAGAACGGCAAAATACGAGAAGTGGGCTCACAGGCGGTTTGGTCGCTCAGCAGCTGTAAACCAGGTATGTCCCGAACGCTTCACTTACTTCCAACCTTCTGAACTTCATTCGTAGGCTTCGGCGTCGAACAACTGAGAGACAACTGTTACGACACATATTGGCAGTCGGACGGTCCTCAGCCCCATTTAGTCAACATTCAGTTCCGCAAAAAGACCACTATTGAGTACATATCGATTTATGCCGATTACAAGCTCGACGAGAGTTACACTCCCAGTAGACTGTCGATTAGAACGGGCAATCATTTTCACGACTTGCAAGAAGTCGAATTGATGGAGTTAAATGAACCCAATGGTTGGGTTGTAATCAAACTAAATAGTCGCGCTTTTCTGGTTCAAATCGCCATTCTCACTAATCATCAAAATGGAAGAGATACTCACATTCGCCAAATTAAAATTCATTCGAGTGTCAATCATAGTCCAGCTATGATCATTCCTGCTCCTTTCGACTTCACAACAACCACATTCAAACAACACTCAACGATACGATAAATTCTCTTTATTCTTGATTAATTTTTGGCGAGTTCAATCGTGATGGTGTCGTGAACGTTAATGGTGCCTAATGTTAATCTTATTCACAATAAAGAAATTACAAGCGGTTTTCTAACTAACATCTCAATAATTAATTTTGCAAAGACAAACATTTTTCCGAGACTGTACTACCTGAGACAGAAAAAGTTTCATACAGCGCAAAGCATACCTTACTGTATATCACAAAACATCACAAACCTTTGTAACCAAAATTGTGGTGAAAGATAACAGCAACCATAAGGATGGTTGTTGACTAATCAATGGAGAGGACAATTAAGTGTTTAGTTTTATACATGAAGAGTATGCGAACTAAAAAAATATATTAAGATACAAATACAAAGGG
Source organism: Dinothrombium tinctorium (assembly GCA_003675995.1). Classification (NCBI taxonomy): domain Eukaryota; kingdom Metazoa; phylum Arthropoda; class Arachnida; order Trombidiformes; family Trombidiidae; genus Dinothrombium; species Dinothrombium tinctorium. The sequence continues at coordinate 12,277 of NCKU01000717.1, read as the reverse complement.
TCTCAAAGAGAAGGCCGAAAATCGAAACAGTGTCATCTCCTAAGATAAAGAATATGTGAGTGAGTGAATCGCATAAATGTAAATAAACAACTTCTTTCACTCAATTTTGTCTTCAAACTCAACACTCTTATGAACTTCATGCTTCACTTTGGCTCAAGTTAATTTGCATTTAATTTTTTTTTAAGTTTAAAGATATATTCATTTTTCACATAAATGAAAACTTACGAGATTCACATCATTGATTTGTTGTTCAGTCATATGGTTCTTTGTATTTGTTTCTATATGTTTAACCGCATTTTAGCATTTATAAAAAAAATTAAATTGAAGAAATTAGTTTTGAATATTTTTCTTCGCTAAATCAGAGGCGAGAAGTTCTAAAATGACAATATCTTTTTTCACCAATTGTACCAAACTATATTAAGCCTAAAACTACTCTTCTATTGAGTATTTTCATTGTTTCTACGAATGTTTGCTGTTTCAAATAATTTAAAAGCAAGTAAATTTTAATCGAAAGTTGAAATTATTATTGCAGATTTAATTAAAATCTCAACTGGTAACATAATAACACGCGTAATGTCATCTTAGACTCCAATCTTTCAAGTTCCATTCAAATAAACTAAATGACCACTATTTCATTCATTTATTATTAAATTTTCTATGCATAACCTATAAGTTGTGTGAATCTAATTTTGTCGCATTTCGTCTACGCGTTTGCTAAATACGCTTAATTTGCTAATAATTTTAAAACAACTACAGTTTTCATTTGTGCGAAATAGAAAAATGAAAGCACACGGCACAAACATCATTATATAAGTGTAACTATCGTGCGATGCATGTTAAGAACCCAAAAGAGTTTATTTGCATGCAGACGATGCAAGTAAAGACGATCAATGCTTTCTTTAATGATCGTTATGCAGCGAAAGTTTATTTAATCTTTGTTTGCTTTGCGTTTAATCTAACCGAAGTGTTAATTTTCAATGTTTACAAAAATTCGCTACCGTTTCTTTTAAATTTGATGTTTTTTTCCGGTAGCACACGTCCATAAACTTTGTTCGTATGAATTCATCGAGAAGTTGGATTAAGACATTTTCCATTTTGACAAGTTTTGCTTGTATGAAAAATGAAGATTTATGAAATATCGTCGCTTTTGTGAGACATGTAAAGAGTGAATTTTCTCTTTCTCTTCTTATTTCTTCAAATCTCATTTCATAGCGCAGAGTAAATCACGGTTTTTTCTTCCCAATATCAATGGGGACTTAAAGTATCATTGCTTCGAACTGAGAAACGAAAGCTTTCTAAACGTGACATCGTAACTCAGTCATAAATATAAACTATATACACTATATATATGAATTCCGTTAATCCTTTCTGGTCCAGCATTGGTCGAAGATTCGTCGAAGCCTTGCAAAATACCCTTTCGGTAAGTGAGATTTGAAGAGAAAAGCGAGAATGAGCGAAGCAACGTTCGCGAGCTTCGACTGCGGATTAAAAGCAAACTTGAGCGCATAGATCAGCAATAGTGTGTTATGCGCATTAAGTAATCTAGATTGAGCGAATAGAGAGCAATAAATTCAAATTTGAACAGCGATCGACGCAATCGAAATTTGTTTGCCAAAAACGAAATATGACAGGAAACAGAAAGCAGGAAATTTGGCTCATTGACTCGCGAGCAACCGACTTTGCCGAGTATATTTGCACTAAATTTTCCGAATTTTATTGCCAAAGTTAGTACTGAGGAAATTATTAATATCGGCACTTTATTCTCCTCTTCTAATTGCTAAAATTATCTCTTATTGAATGCCTAATTTCCAATCTTCCTGTATTAAGCTCATTGTTTGAGGCAAAGATTTAATCTAGAGATTCATCGTTGGCTGCTCCATTCGTAAAAGATCGAATGCGAGCGGCAATGATACATAATTTTGCTCATGAAACACAAGCTTTGATTATGTTGTTAACGGATATGCGATGAGTGTGAAACCATAAGTCCACATCAAAGCATGAAAAAGTGCGCATTGCTTTTCTGCTATTCGAAGTCTCGAGACACGATAAGTCAATTCTAAGATAAAGTTAAGAATCAACGTGGCTGCTCGCTTCGCATTGACCTGTCTGCATTAAGTTACTTCAATTAATATTTAAAACTGTCGCGTCGAACTGTTTTTGCACCTGGTTCCTCATTGCATTGTTACGTATGTTTGTCGTTGAATTTAGCGAATTTTAAGAATGTTTGCCTTTCCGTTTTTCGCATTTTTGAACGCACACTTTGCGCACGTTTGCGTTTTTCCGCGGTTCACTGCACGTTTTGATAAACTATACTCTCGCAAATGTGTTTGTCTTGCTTAAAGCTACCAGAAAATGTACACATAAATAAATGTGAAATGCAAACATATTTTTTGTGCTTAAAACTTATTCTGCCGATTATTCAAACATCGTACGCCTCACTTTATTCGCTGTGCTTTTTGCGAAATTGAATTAATTTTTTGCATCTTTGCGATTGTAGCAGCTTTTCGGGCAAATTTCATCGTTTCACTATTTAATTCTACTTTTAATTTCACAAGTAGCGGAAAATTATTTAATTATCGATAATAGTAAAAATTAATCGCGACAGAAGCCATTTTTTATTCAATTTCTCAATTCTTGAAAAGCCTTAAAGTAATGCAATTTAACAATTTTCAGTCTAGCCGGTAAAGCATAAAATGCTTGTTTCGATCGCTAGCTTCTTTTTCATATTGCTAAATGGCTCTACTTTTAAAAATTATCATGAAATTTTTATGTATTAAATCTTGTTGCAAACAACTGAAAAAAAGTAAACAGATTTTGAAAGAAAATCGATAGATAAATGTGTTCGCAAAGAAATTGAACAAACACAATTCATTGATTTTTTTTAAATTCCAAACAAAGCTTTGTAAAAACTAAATTTGAAAAGAACCTGAATTTGTGAGAAGAAAATTAAAACTGAAATTTTTATGACTTCATAGTTCTAACAAATGTTTGCCTCGTCTTCGGCGAGCCTTTTGCAATTGTCTTTCTTGAACATTTTTTGAGCAAAAAATAAAAAGCTCTTGAAACTTCTCATTCTTATATTCGTTTACGATTTTTCTAAAACTCTGTTTTTGTATGATACATCTGCGTCTGACTGATGTCCACTTTAATTTTAAGCTCTCGCAAAGTAATGTCTTTATTGTGATCGATTTCGACTTTCGCTTATTTTTAAGATAAAAATTAGCTTCAACTTCAGTCGATCTTTTACTCGATTTTGAATAAGCAAAATCGCTTTATTCATTTGATAAGATGGATTAAAATCAACAACAGTACGCTCTACCGAACAGTGAACAAAAATTCTAACTTAATCTTGCACCTTTAAATATTTATGTCATTCAATGAATGACTAAATGATGAATTTAGCTCCGTAAGCGGATGCAAGCAACCTAAAAGAATGTTTTGCTATACTATCCAGGTAAATTTAATACAAAACATTTCAAGAGTGTTTGTGCAATGAAGAAGGTTAAAGTGAGTGAAAAAACTTTGAATAAGTCGCTGAGATGAATCGAGCGAAATATGTTTAATCCTTTTACTTAAAATTCAAAGTTAATTTTTAAATTAAAGTTGTCACAACTTTTCTTTTTCGTTTCATTTTTCTTGCCGATGCAGATTTAAAAAACGATCAATGTTTAAAAAAGATTTGAAGTCGCTTTCATATCGATTTAACATCATTTTGAAATGAAATGAGGATTAGCTTAGCAAACTCTTTATAAAAATGTAAAAACCACATTAAAGCTTCTCATGAATATTGATTTCATTGATAACTTGATTTTTTCTTTTTTCAAATTCAGTTTACTTTAGTTTTAATTAATTTTGCAATGAAAACAAACTTTGACACGCAAAGAAAAACGATGAAAGAACACTAATTACAAAGCCATAATTAGAGAAGCTCAGATTTCACTTTATTTTTTTCTTTCAAATTTATGTAATCAAAATCTATTCGGAAACTCGAGCGCACATTCCGCATTTTTTGCATTAGTTTATTTTCACAAATCACATGTGTATAAAAAATGAAGTAAACCGTTTGAAATGGTTTTCATCCAGCTTCACGAAGCTCGCCGAAATTACTGCTTTTTAGAAATTAAATTTTGAAGAAGAGCAAAATTAAATTTGTGAAAATGAGATTTGCTTGTATGTTGCGTTGCTGCGCTCAAGAAGGCGAATGCTGCTTTAAGTAGCGATAGCAACATGTTGCACGCTTTATTTGATTAACTTTTTAACATATTCTGTTTAATAAATCTTTAAACAATTTAATGGAATTTTTAACGCGATAAAAAACTTTCATCGACGAATGAAATGTTTGAATAGGCGATCGATGAGAAAAGTGCGACAAAATTAGATTTAAAAAGCATTCACTTCGAGATACGCGTTTTCTCCTTTTATTCGAGGCAAATAATAAACAAGAAGCTGTCAAAAAACAAAAATTCATTTCGCTTTCAATACTCTCGAATTCGTCAAAATCGAAGCACAGTTCGGCTAAAATTGTGAGAAAAACAACACTTGAGCCAAGCTTTGCCATTCAGTTCACATTGAATGAAATAACGAAAATTAAATTCTAAAATGTCCACCGCTTTGTTGTACTCGCATCAAAGACCAAGTGTTTTTGGCAACGATTTCACAAATATTTCGAATAAACAAACGAAAATCAATAATTTTGCTAAAAAAATCAAATTCATTGTAATTTTCACCATCTATTTTCAATAGTATTTCGCTCGAAATTTAATGAATGTCGTTAAATTTTCGCTTTCAATTCATGTTTCGTCAACTATAAAAGTTTATGGTTTAATTAAATAAGTTACATTAATATTCTACTCAACTTTTTATAGATTAAAAACTTTCTTCTCATTCAAATTTCTCAATTGATAAATTCGAAAATTTCAAGCTTTAAAATTTTAAGCTTTTTATTTTGACTTAAATTATAAAAATAGAATTTTTCGACAATTAAACTTTTTATTGTAAATATTTCAACTTAAATTTTCACAATTTCTTCTCTCTATAAATTCAAAACCTTATCTACATTGGCCAAAAAAGTATAATTCATTGCAAAAACTTTAAAATAAAATTTAAAACAAATGTGAGAAAATGTAGCTCTTCTTTCAATTTCCATGACATTCGCTCGCTCTCCACCGCACTTTATTCAAGAGCCTTTTATATTTTGTAATTTATTGTGAAGATAGCTGTAAACTAATGATTGCTATAATTTAATGTGTTTAAAATGGAAAATAAAACCACAGTTTCAGCGCTTTTTAACCTATTCAAAAAGTTAATTAGAGAAATAACATAATAGCAATAATTGAGGAAATATCACAATTTGTAATATAATATTTAAAGATTCTCTATTTTCTTATTTCATCGACAACGTCTTTTGCTTTGAAAATTTAAATTATAATGATCGTTTTAGATTTCGGACGCGATAGATCGTGCAAATTGAGTAATTATAAAAATAAGTTTGGTTAGTCTGATCCATAGTAAGTAATTTTGTTTGCAAAATAATTGAATTAAATTTATTTGCATTAGCTCGTTACATGCCAAAAACATATCCGCGCGAGTTAAAAATGAAAAAAGAATAACATTCGTAATAAAAATTTTATACAACATTGAAATTTAATTATAATTTTTACAATTTCATCTTTTTTGAGCAAAAAATGAATGGCGATCTATCACAAAACTTAATCATTGTAAAATGATAGTGATATTTAATAGATTTAATTAAACGATCAGATTTACAAAATTCGAAATTTTGATAAAATTAAAAAAAATTATCATACAAACGTAAGAGTAATTTAAAAAACTTCCCATTTCTTTGCTCTTGATATTGAATTACCCTTTTTACATTTCGACTGCCCTATCAGATTCCTTTCGAAATTTAATTTTCTTTTTGTTCAACATATCGATCATTCAACAAATTTATAACTTTTAACAGTTTGAATAATCAATGTTCATCATAAGTGTATATCTACTGTGATCAGAAAAAAGTGAATTTAACTTTTGAAAGCATCTTCACTGCAAAAAATTCATAACATACTTTATACTAACTTCATAACATAACAATTTTTACTAAATAGTTTATTTTTTATCAAATTGTAAACATACAATTTGATATCAACTATGACGTTTTTGCAACGCAGTGAAGTATGTTTTCGAAATTAAAATGCTTTTCTTCTGATCTGGTATACATATAATAATAACCGATCGGCTTAAAATCAAATTTATTCATTTAATAAAAGCCAGAAGTATGAATTGTGAATTATGATTTTATATGTTAAATTTTTTTGCGATCGGAAAATATGATCTTGAATTTGGATCTCAGGTTGCGTTTCTCAATTGTTGGCTGATTTTTGTTGTTGAAAATTTTTTTATATTATATAATATTAGAATTTTTAAATTGGGAGCTTCATTACAAGCAAGCGGGATTTTATTTCGTACATCTCGTGTTTTATACTTAAGAGTTACTCAAAACTTTGTCGTTAATTTCACACATGTCGCTCTTACTTCTCAACTTTTCTTCAATGCTTCTACTTTAAGGTTTCTTTTACATTTTTAATTGGTCACTCCTTTAAGTTTTAGATGGATTATAGCAAATTTTTCAATCCTTTTTTAGGTAAAAATTTGTAAAGAAATGACAAATTAGAGGTCGAAGGCAAGTGCAATACTTTTGCAAAATTTAGAGAATAAAAATTTGAAAATCTTAGTGAAAGCTGCACTTTTGAAAGATGTACACATTTTCTCTTTAAACGAAATAGAGAGCGATGCAATTGCTTTATCATTTTTAGTAGTCCTATGTTATTGCTTGATCAAAAAGATTGTTTTTTAATTCGCAAATTTTGTGCTTTACTTCTAATTAAAACTTATTCATTCATATAACATGATTTGACTTCAACTTTAATGAAAATTATTAGCCAATTAAACAAAAAATTGAAATGATAAATACCTGCGAGATTATTAATGTATGTTTTTATTTTTGATGCTATCGAAAAACAGTGAGTTTAAAGAATAAGCTTGATAATCGCATTGAACTCTCGTTTTGCAAAATGAATAAATGAAAACTTGTAAATTATTTTTTAAAAACAACAAATCACATCGCATTAATCGCTTTGAACACTTAATTGCACATTTTTAAAATGAGTTTTGAACAAATAAAGCAAATTAAAGCAAATAGCGAGCGAATTGTGAATTTTCTATTAGCAAAATGAGCGTTTCTTATTATATTGACATTCAATTGTTTCAATTGCTTTGAAATGCGACAAGAAAATTGATGATATCTCACTTCTGCCGTTAACCACACGAACAGCAAGCAACCGGTGCGCATATTGGCCTTCTCTTAACCGAAACAATGCTGAATCTATCGAATTGATAACTTTTTCGAAACTTCATTTTTCGAATGAACTTAGTGATAAATGAAATTTCATAATTTTGAAATTAACCGAAGTACAGTTTCAGAAAAAGTATTTGTCCTGGTTCAATCATTCAATCACTTAGAAATGCATCAATTTTGATCGGGTTTCGCGACAGAATTTAAACGAATTTCAATATAAAGTTCAGCACAGTTATCAATTGTGTTTAAATAAACAGGCTTTAGTGTATTCAACTTAACGTGAAAAACAATAATATGGTTTTATTCAGTGAAAAAATAATTTTAATTGTTTTTCATGCGGCTATTTCATTACAATCATTTAAGCTGCTTTTGCATCATTTAGAACAGAAGTTATTCTTTAATTAAATTTTTGAAAAACGTCAGAGCAAAAGTTAAGTGAAAGGTGACAATTTCAACTCTAAGTTCGATTGCTGGCATATGGATTGAGGTAGGAACCGATTTCTTAATTCGATTTATCATTGTCTGAGAAAATGAGTGTCTCTATACATATCGGTTGCTCGCTGTTCGTACCGTCTTCGAGACCACAGTTTTTCTCTTTTCTTATCACATTTGAAAGCGACTGCAAACAGATGATTGTCAATGCAAACAGAAATGCTCCCTTTGTTAGTGAAAAATTCAAAATTAACTCGCTTTTACTTCATTTCGTTTCATTATTATTATTATTTTTCATCACAAATATGAAATTAACATTTGCGATGAATTCATTGTGATTTGTTTATTTTGGCTCAAAAAAAATCACAAGTCATCGTTTGTTAAACGAGATTTCTGTAAACTCTTTAAGCCTTTTTATTTAGACTTGCTGATTAGCTCTAGGCATTCGAGCGTAAGATCAGGCATTAATTGTAACGGTTACATTATTAATGGTGTTGCTCTATAAAATAAAACTTATATTTTGAATTTAGAGACAAGCGCTAAGTTAGCATCTCTCCATCAATTATCTCATGCAATTTCTAGATATTTAGCCAAATAACGATCACATATCGCTAAAATATTTGCAAATTTTTACTTGATTAATGCCAAGCATCAGCGGTAATATTTGAAAAGATAATTTCAACTTGTGTATTTTAAAACTTTGAAACACAATTCGAAATTATTCCACTCTCGTTTATGCCCGCAATTTTTTCTGCCAGATAACTTTATTTCACTCAAATGCAAAAAATAACCAAGATTCGTTATTTAAAAGCACTTTTTACAGATTAAATTCAGTATTCAAAGTTAAACTCAAAAAGTTCATTAAGAATAACATCGTATGGAGAAAAAATTTTTCACAACGAACGTGAGCCGACTCTAACGAAGAGCGATGTAAATTTTTGTTACACATATAAAAACACAATATGAAAAATAAATTCATTATACGCGATGATAATATGCAACGCTTTTTTGCATAATTCATGGGACTAAAACTGAATTCATTTTTTTTATTCTTTCAACGCAATTCGCAACGCGAAAAAAACTTCGCTTCACTTTGCAGCAATGATAGAGCTTTGTTGCAGCTTTCTTCACTTTTTACCACAGCAATAAAATGAAAATTTTAATCTTTAAAATATTGAACAAATAGCAGTACATCAGTTGTAGAAGTAACAAAGATGCGATCTGCTTCTTAGACAGTCAATTGAAATATATTTTGCGATTAGACTGCAAGTTGTCTCAACGCTTTTCATAACACGACGTCTGATAAGAGTTTGAAAAATTTGAATCATTTTGCGATTTCTCACTCGATTCTAGATTTTCAATGCAAATACAATTTTTCAAATGCAATCAAGAGCATGACTGTTAACAAATTAGTATAATTGAGCATTTTCAGTTTGAAAAATCGGCTCCACAAACATAAATAGAATGATAATAGCTGAGCAGCAATTAACGATATGATTGCATTTTAAATTTTGTGCGCATCGTGCGTGTTGAAAGGCAGCGAAAAGCGAATTTTGTGAGCGGAATGAAAACTTAACAACGAAACACAATATCACATGAGCTCGTTGTCCTCGTGAGACATTTCGCTTCGTGAGCTTACGAAATGGTGTTTTGATTGAAATTTCGGCTCTCTTTACTTCGTCAAGTTTCGATCGCCCTTTGGGTTCTAACTCTCCGCTCGAATCGAGCGTTTCGTGCACTATTATATTCGAGCGAGAAAACAGACGACTGATTTCTCGCTCTCGAATATCCAAATTCAAACGAAACTTTGAAAACGCACTTTTCACAACTTTTCATATTCACCCTTTGACCATTGCGAAACGAGTGAAACGTAAAAATTTTTGCTCTGCTCTAAATGCCTGCAAGTTACGCTTTAGAAACTAAAATCTATTTTTCACTTTTCAATTTGCGTTTTCAAAATACGGTTTATTTTGCGAAAACGTAAACTTGGTTTTATTTTCATATTGAATTTTGGCGAAAGTTAAATGCCCGTCAGTCACAAAGTATCGTGCCTCAGATTTTCTTCCAACACTTGCTACGTATTAACACGCCTATTATTTCTTAATATTGTTGATTTAATAGCAGTTTATATAAATTGTTTGGCACGGTTTAAATGCTCGCTGTTCGATCTGGCTGAATTGTAGGTGACTGATAAAAATAATTTTATTTTTGACAACGAAATTGTATAAATTGCTGAATATAGTTCACGCGTTGTTTGTTTGCGTCGAGTTATTAGTTGTAACATTAGTAGTTTTAAAAGGCACTAATTTAAATCAACAAAAACTATGTACAAGAACGAGAATTAAATATCATCTCGTATCACAAAGTCGACTGATAAAAATTTCGCTGTAGGCGGCATTTATCGAGCCCTCGACATGATATCGTTGCGGCTGCGAAGACTCCAATGAGAAAGCCTGCGTAGGGTTTGGCTGCACATCTGTAACCTGTGTGCGAACGGAAGTAGAATAAAGTGTTAAAGTAAAAAGAGTTTCGTTGACAAAGTGGCACTTGTATTACCAGATGAAAATGACAGGCACATTTGCCAGGATAGTAATCTTTATATCGTGCCACAGTTATGTTATAAGTATCAATCGTTTCGATGCCATGCATTCGAGCGTACAATGATAATCCGTTGTTATGCGAAGAGAGTTTCTGTTGTTCCTCCTGTCGAAAAGGCGAAACTTTGGTTTAGATTTGACAGTTAAGCGCAAGCCGCTAAGGTTCGAGCATCGCTGTCGAGTCACAATTAACGAGTAAATTAGTTGATCTAAAGTTAATTACTCTTCTATTAATCTCGTTAATTTGCGCAGTAAATGTGTGCTCTCGACGCACGTAAAAGTCGAGTATAAGGATCGTTTGGCAATCAGCGCTTTTCGACAAGGTGTGCGAATGAGAAGCGAGCCGAGCGCGCTCGGTAATTAATTTATGCAAACAAAGTACAAGTAAAAGTACTTACAAGTGACAAACAGTGTACTCCCTCAATGGGCTGATGAAATCCAGCACCGAGCGTTTTCATTATAAGTTTGACTCTGTTTAGTTTGAGACTAGAGAATAATAAAGAGTAAAGATTGTTGCTTTCTGCACTCCTTTGTTCCGAGCAAAGAATAAGAATGAAACATTTACTTGGACAATGTTGTTAATAACATGTGAATGTGTTGCGTCGCGAGCCATTGAACGCCTCCAAACACAATGACTATGTTCGACTCGTTTTCGAGGGGCTGCACTCTGTTTCGAAAAGAATAAAGTGCTTCGCTTTTGTCAGGCACTCACAAAAAATGATTTCGCACACGGTATCCTATACTTTCGCTACTTTACCTTTCCAGCAGTTGCAAAAGTGTTTTATCGAACGCCGGTCGTTGATTAGACGGAAGCCAAAATTTCGGGTAATAGGTGAAGCCCATTAACGTTCTGTCGTGATTCAAATCATTGTAAAGACGTACATTGTGCGTTTTATCGTTGTCGGTCAGCGAGCCGTTCAGCTTTTCAATTACGTAATGCATTATGCCTCTGTTTGTCGAGTCGCCAATAAACAATATCTGAGCAATGAGAAGAAAGTGGCCGTTAGAGCGATTTAATTGATGGCCGTTCAGCGAAAAGTTATCAGCTTAAATCAGACTATCAGTTATCAGACTTAAAATTTGATTATAAGCAACCTTTTTGTTCTCGAGACATTTTGAAAGCGTTCGAGCGGAATAAGTCGTGTGTTGACAGGCATATGGCTCCCACCGGGCTTCGCGCCACCAACAAGTCCACTTCTGTTCGCAGCTTTTGCACGGCAGCACCCATCTGCCCGGAGCGATGCCACTTGAGCATTTCGGTAATCGCATTCGTGACAATAAATGCGCTTTCCAGCTATTGCCCACTTCTTTCTGCAGACCGCATGATTCACGCGCAAATACGCGAAGATCGCAGTCCTATACGAATGTATAGAAAGTTTCAATGATTGCAGCAAAACGTGCGATTAAAAATGAAGCGCAAGAAACGCACTTGTTTCAAGGAGCAAATTCGATGAGGCACCAAAGGGTTGAATTTGCTTTCATTATGCGTCGGATGAAGTCTGTTGATGTGCAGCGTGTAACTGCTAATAACCCATGGTTCTGTGTGCGATATATCAACGACAACAAACGTAACTTTATTCGAACCAATCCCCAATGTGTAATTTATTGGCCTGTGCATAAAATTTGAGAAAAGTCGTCTTTTCGCACAATAAACAATGTCTGACACTGCTTTACCTCGAAGGACCGAATTTGTCATCGATTCTCACTTCACTTTGACAATTTTCAGTTTTCGCAAAAATTGTAATTAATAATTGATCGTAACTTACATTCGCGAAGTATTGATTTATTTGTGGCGAAAAAGGGGGGGTTAAATTTAATTTCGGTTTCGTCTCGATCGACGATAAGTATGGCAAAGTCGACGGATCTAAAATATGAATTCGTTGTATTTGATGAA
>NCKU01000716.1:0-34652 GCA_003675995.1 Dinothrombium tinctorium | reverse complement strand
CGATGGAATTTTTGAATTTTTTCTTTTCATTCACAAAATATGAGAAAATAGATTTTGGCTTTGTTTTATTTTAGTATTTTGATCTATTTGCAAATGAGTATAGGTGATGCGACGAAAAATAAAACGAAATAACAATTATTCTTGCTAATTATGTCATGTTATGTTCGTGTTATGCTTATATTTTGCATCTCTAAATTGAACTTATTAAATTGTGTTATTATTTTCTGCTATTTTTGTTTATATGTTTCATTTGTTTAAAATCTTTTTAATATCACAATGTAATTTATAATAAAATTCTGTTGTTAAAATTGTTCAAGTAGAGCTCGTATTTTTGAAGCTCTATTCAATTGTTTTAAAGCTTTATTCTACGCCGCTTCTAATAAATGTATTTTTGAATATTGAACTAGTTTAGAAAACTGTCATTTCTTGACTTTCTTCTCATTTAATTTTATACACAAGTCACATAAACAATCAATTGGAAATTGAAACTCGATCAATCCATATAATTTTATTTTAAAATTATATTTAAAAAACATGATCAATTTTTTCATAACCTAATTTAATTCTAAAATTTCGTATAACATGACGAGATTCAACAACACACTAGCAAAACATGGTTGTCTTGAAGGTTTTTGAAATGTTTGAAAACAAGAGTAAGATGGTTTAAAAAATTACATTGTTTTCACTCTTTTATTTTTGTTTGCCTCGGTTTTGTTTTAAACCGAGCTAAGAAATTTTATCATTTTTACTTGATTCAGAAAAAGCAGTAGTAAGATTGAATGAATTTTTTTTCGCTTAAAAACACTTTTCAAAGATAGTATGGTCTCCTTCTTTCATAAATTATTTCGCTTCTCTGCTAAATTATTATTCCAAGAATAAAGCGATAATGTTTTGAAAGTGCGCTTTTTTCTTTAAAAGGCTTTGAAAAAAAATGAAATTTCGATAGAAAGAACGACGTTTAATGGCGCTCAGCTTTTTTGTTTAAGATTTTCTTCTTCTTTTGCCGAAAAGTGCACAAAGATTGTAGAATTATTGCGGTCATCAAACTCAAACAATACTTTTATGCAGCGTTTTTCTTTCTTAGCCCAATTTACGCGCAAAAAGTACGAAAGAGTAACTGAAAGCAAAGTCTTCACGTATACAAGCGAGCAATAGGAAAACGTGAATGTTTTCTAAGTAATCGAAGCTATAGTTTCGCGAAAAAATACTTTCCTTTATAAAATCACGAAATAGGATTGTCATTTTATTGTAGATTTACGCGCATTTTGTTTGGAAAGAGGATAAAATTTTCTTTCTTTTTGAACATTCGTTTGTTTTTTATTTATTTATTTTATTTTTTAATTTAAATTGCACGAGTAATTTAAAAATTTTCACAATACTCTCTTTTGTCTCTTGCGCTCTCTTTTCAATGACGTTCATTTAATTTCTCTTCGAAAATTGTCGAAAATTAGTCCAAGTAAAATGAGTGCTCATTTTTTATACTCAAAAAATTACTTCGCAAAAAAGGAAAATGGAGGAAACAGTGTAAAATTATTCTTGTCAGGTACTACACGGTCAATAAATTGTCCATCTTTCGATTTTAATTTCATTTTTTCGTGCCTAAAACAGACACACGCACAGAAATAAAATAGAGCTTCAAAATACGTGTATTGAGTTTTTAAAAATGAAACTTAAAGAAAATGTTTTCGCTGTTGTGAATTACGTTTTAACATTAGAACAGAAAATTGAGGCTCGCCGAACCGAAAGCGATAGATGAAAATAAATTTGCCTCGTGCAACTTAATTCAATTTTTTTTTACTGCTTTTATCGCACAACAAAAAGCGTTTTCCGAAAGTTGAGCTCTAAATCAAAGAGAAGAATGAAAAGGTGAGCAAAAGCATAATCGATAACAATCAATCAAAGTAAATTGAGCTTTACATTTAGAAACATTTGATCTTTGTGCTTAAAGTAAAGCGATTTTTTTTTCATTTTTATCGTGATTCGATTTTTTACACTCTGAGATTCATCGAAACAGAAAGAAACACGAATTTAAATTTGACTCGACAAATTTATATTCAAATTTTGAGCTCATTTCGAAATTAAATAAAATTTACATAGTCAAACAAACGCTGACTCTTTTCTTTGCAAACGCTGTAGTAATTATTTGCATTTTTTCTCTTTTTTGATCGATTTCACGAGAAAAAAACGCGATCGAAACGGAAGAAAATTGTCGTTTGATCAAGATTTTAATAAAAGACGTGTTTCAAAAATGTGCTTTGCTCCGTGAAATCGGTAATACATATGATTGCTTCTCCTTCTTTTCTTCTTGCTCTCGAAAAACGGATAAAACTCAGAAAAAGTTAGAGTAAAGTAAAGTTTATTTTTTACTCTGTCTTTTCTTCTTCACAGTGTCACACTCTTGTCTCTGTCATGAGTTTTCTTTTCCTCTTTTCGTTTGCATTCATTCATTCATTCATTGCTTTCGCTTAGTTTTATTGCTTTCTTCAATGTTTAAATACTCAAAAGTACACTTTACATTCGCTCTAAGCTTATAATATTTCTCTTTTCACCGTGAATTGTGCAACACTTTTAGAACATTAAACATAACTAATAATGAAAGATCTGCTTAATCTTTTGAGAGAATGAGAAATTGTCTTACAAAACTGATATTATTAAAAGATTTGAGATCAGTTTTATTTAATCAACATGTAAGAAACGAACTATAAACGTATAGGAAAATAAATAAGCAAAAATTTATTAAACAATGTGAAAATTGTTCTAAGCAAAGCTTTCAATAACGTTTATTTGAAAGCTCTTTTCTTTTACTCTCCTACGATTTTATGAACGTCATTTAAAAGCATTAATTCTGTTAACAAAAGTACGTTGACTAATTTAATTATAAAAAACTTTTTAAAACTTTTGGAATAAAATTCCGTAAAGTAGCTTCTTTCATTAATTTCCCTCTTTGGTAAATTATAATAAGAAACGCATCGAACCAATTATTAAATCAATGAAGGTATTTGCAGCCTCTTTCAAAATGATTTGAGAAAGAATACTTTAATTACTGTTTTTATATGGATAAGATGCCAAATTATTCTGGTTGGCGCTGTACATTCAAGTCTAAAATCTATTACTTTACTGATTTGCAGTGGAGTGTTTTAAATTTAAAACCCTCTGCATACTCTTGTCCAAACAGATATTTCATCTCACTTAAGAAATTCTTTCCTGCAAAGCAATATTTTTGAATACAAGTGTGCATTAATATTTTTTAAATGGAGTACCCTTTTAAAGAAATGAAAAGTCTGTAATCATAACAATCAGCGCATTAAAAATTTTAATCTTAATTTTTTAAATTAATTATAAAACTCACTCAAGCTTTTTTCATCTAGCAAGTATGGTAGAGAAAAGCAATACTTGAATATTAGATTTCATGCGAGTTTTGCTATGGAGTATTATTTTATTTGTTTGCTTGAAATTTAAGAAATTCGCAATTTTATGCGCTTTAAAAAGTAAGCTTCAGCAGATACGCGTGAAACGAACACAGATATGCTTTTCAAAAATGAAAAATAAAGCCATTAACTAGAGTGAAAAAGATGTGTCCGTTGTTTATTTAAAACAAATGTTAAGAAGAGAAGAAAAAAGAAAGCAGCGTTGATAAAAAATGTAAAGAACATAATATTTCAAGAAATCTCGAGTACTTTTTCAAAAAAAGTAGAATAAGCAGCGAGACACGTGTAGTTCTGACGTTTTGTTATATGTTTGAAAAGCGTAAACAGTTTATTTTAAAACAGAGCATAAATTGTTCAATTGTTCAAATGTTTGCTTTTCTTTTCTCATTTTCTAAAATAAAATTTTCCAAAAAAAAGAAGCAGCAAAAAAACTGAATTCTAAATGATTGAGTTGCATTTGAAACGAATTCATTTTTGTGAGCATCAATCAAAACTTTTTTTTAATGACAATCTCGAAACATATCGTGCAAGCCTATTGGATCAGGTTGTTAACAACAGTTAGTTGAACAAATTTGTTTCATATCAAACAGCTCGCAGGAAATGTTCGCCCATAAATTTTTTTTTCTTTCTCCCTCTCTTTTCGTCCTCACGAATTTGCATCGCCAAAAAACAGAATACAATGTAATTTTGACGTGTTATGAATATAATTTCAAGCGATACATAATAATTATCTTCTATTGAATACGGACATTTATCACCTTGTACCGTTTTTTATTTGATTACCGTGATGCTCTCGAACTCACGACTGTGTAATTAGTAAGCCAAACATAATTTTTTTCTACTCAAATATATAAGAGCTGATGTACAGTTATAATTAGCATATTATTACACTAGAAAATCATGGAATTGGTTCTCTATAATTGCTTTGAAAAGTTGAGATAATTAGAAGCAATTACATACTTTCTTTAATTAAATATAAGACGCATTTTACATATAACGTAGTCGATGAAGAATGTAGACATTAAATTAAATTTAAAACTTTACTTTTCGGCCAAAAAAGTGCTCGAAAATGATTAGATCAGGCTTTCGCTAATGTTTGTTTTCTTCATTTCGTTTTAGCTTTCTAAACGATGAAATAATTGCTCGTTTGTTATTTACTCTGTAATTAATAAAAATTAAAACGAATGTAATTAGCGGAAATTAAGTGCATTTCACGATGTGTGTAAAGAGCGCAATTTACGAAATAAGTGCAGTGATCGCTATTTTTGGTATTGTCTGTACATAGAATTCAGAATTTCAATTTCTGTTATTTACAGCAAAATGTTCTTAAAGCAAATACTTGAATTGAGCAAATGTAGACTCGATTAAGACAAACAAAGTGCTTTTTACTTATGAAATATTTATGCGCTTTCTGTTTGCAAACAGCGCGAGAACACGAGACAGAAATTGAGATGAATACATCAAAATTTTGACGCTGCAACTGTTTTCTTGAGATGAAAAACATCATTTTCTCGTAACTCGCGTTTCACAGTTCTTTATGTATGCTATCCGTTTTCTCTTTGAATGAATAAATACAAAGTATGTGCTATAAGAACAAATTCACTCCTTTTCTCAAAGGCGTTGAAAGACAGACTAATCAAAATTCTTTTAAAATGGCCAGTGGTAGCATTCAAACTTTAAAAATGTTAACAACCAAAGCTCAGCTATTCATTCGAAGTAAATTTTAATGAACCGTTTTTATCCTTTCTTCTCTTTTATTTACGCCTTTTTGAAGCAATTATGGGTATAAATCATGTGCGATGTTTGGCAAACAAAATCTTTTCAATTTTTTTTAGAGTTAATAACATTCATTCTTTTTACCCGAACTTAATGACGAGTTTTACTCTGTGAAAATAACAGAAAGACTGCACACTATTTAAACGAGCCATAATTAATTTATGGTTAAATAGTTTTTTGCTCATTGTGATGTTAATATCAATGATAAAAAGCGCATTAAAAATGCTTCACCTGCGGTTTTTGTAGAGCTTATTTTGCAAACTGCATTCTTTATTCGTCACCAATTTATCGATTCTTTCACCCCAAATTATTTTAGGCAATTTGCTTCGAAAGCAATTATTAAACGACAACGAAACATAAGTTTTATTAATAAAAGCCATTTTACAAAGATATAGAGCTTCTTTGTGCGGCTTCGAGTGATGTTGTAATTATCAGAAAAAGAAGAAAAATTCTTTCGATTTTCTAACTATTGAATGGAAAAAGAAAGGCATTTCGCTTTTTTCATTAACTAAAAGGGAAAAACAGCGAAACTTACAGTTCAATGACCATTGCGTAGCTTTGTTACATTCGAAGTCATTTCGTCGTTTCAGTTAATGATTTTTCAATTAAGCTTTCAAGACTTGAAATTAAAACAAACGGCAAACTTTCGGCATTGCATATAATGCTTGATATGCAGAAGCAAAATTCTTCTGTTGTTTGTGCAACTTTTGCTTTTCTTTGCGTTACAAATAGTGAACAACGCAAAAAATTGATTGATGTGAATTATCATAAATTATTTAAAGTTAACTTTGAGATAACAAAACCTTTATTTCTTGACCAAAATTCTAAAAAACCTAATTTTTGAACTAAATTCTGGCATAATGTACTTATTTTTACTGTTTTATAGCGGTTAAAATTGTAAATATTTTTTAATTAATCATTCAAATTTTGTTGATAGAAAAACTATAAAAAGAAACATCAAATTGATAAAATATCGAGATAAGAATAGAGTAAATTGAACATTAAAAGAATGTATTTGGCATTCGCTGCGTTTAAATGAAGTCATCGAAAAAATATTATGACAAAAGCCCCATAAAGCATAGAAAAAATTTGTTAACAATGGTTAATGCTTAAAAGGTATTTTTCGATCTTCATATTACTCGTTATAAATTGCTTTTACTCTCACTTTTCTTCTCTCATTATCGAAGCAAAAAAGTAAAAATAGGATCACTTTCTCATTGTATTTTCTATTTAAAAAGCTTGCATTAATTTTAAAATAATCCACCCATTTTGCGCATATAGCATATAAAATTTTTTTCCTGAGTTGGCTTTTCTTCGTAATTGTAAAGAAAGTTTCAAATGATATTTTCTGCTTATCAATAATATTAAAATAAAGAGCAGATTATTTACGAGCAAAGTAATAATCTCTCTCTTCCAAGAAAAGAAGACTTATAAACGGCAAATTAAACATTATTCGCAATTCATTCTTTCGAAAAAATTACTTCTGAATGAACTTTTGTTAGTTTCATCAAGAATTTTTCTTATATGTTAAAAAACCATGTTTTCAATTACTATGATTTTCATCTAATCAATTTATGCTTAAGTTTCAATTCAAAAAGTGACTATTCAACATTAAATTCATTCGAAATTTATTTTTAAGTACAACTGCAAAAGTCGCATAATCAATACGAGGAATCGAAGGATTTAAATTTAATATAAAAACTCTCTTTAGCTCCGAGCAACAGTATGCTCCGAATGATGAGCAACATACATTTAAATTTTAATTTATGGTTTTTGAACATATTTACTTCTTGACGTTTATTATCATTTTGTCGTTTTATTAATCATTTTTAGAATCATCGAAAAAGTTTTCTTTGCGAACGAACAAAAAATTGCAGTGAGATCAATAATTTCGTCATCAATTCATGAATATTTTTGCTCTTTTCATGAGCCGAATTTTAACATCAAACAAAAACAAGTGACGTTTGAGAGCAATAACGCTCTTTAAAATGTTAATCAACTTTTTGCTTTCGCCACACATTTGTTTGCTTAGTTTTGCCCCCGAAAGAGCGTTTCACTGCAACACTTTCGAAGATTGTACGTAAAGCGAAGAAAACTTGAAAATGTGTTTTTGATCGAATATTTTGAAAACATAATTCGCTATTTGCGTGCTTTGAGTTTACATCAAAGCAGAAGCGACGCTCAATTCGAGTTTTTAAACGATGCGCTTTCAAATCGGTTAAAATTATTTAACGTTATTTATTTAAACTTGTAAAAAAGCGAACTGCAAACAAGCGCGCACATTGTTTGCATACACATGCAGTTCTATGGATAACTTTCCCTTTGGACATTAAATGAATAATGTCTGTGCTTGTGTTTGAACAAAACCTGAGACAGAACGATATGTCTCTTTTTATTGCTTATTTTTCGACGAAAAGAAAAGCAAAATAAGCATTCGAATAAAGGAGAGAAGCAAAAACGACGTAAAATTGTGTGCAAAAGTATAGTGTAATGCATTCAGCGTGAGAAAGAGGAGCGAAGAGAGGAGCGGAGAGGAGAAGAGAAAGAAAGAGAAAGAGATGAAGCAGCTCGCTGCTCAGTTCACAGAACTTGCTCAGTTATTCGTAGAAAATGTGTGTGGCATTTATTTGCTCGACACTGTGCATGTACTAAACAAGCGTTTCGAAACGTGTGCTTTTAAAATTGCGATTGAATGCAATAGAAATCGTTCGCCTCTCTTTCGTAATACGTTAAAAACTGTGTTCAACTATAAAATTGAGTGTCGTAAAAGTTTCTCGCGAGCTTCTTGTAAAGTTTCGCACGTTTGTGATTTCAATACACGATCAATGCAGAGAAAAGTAAAAATGCAGTGAGCAGCGAGTGCGAGGGACTAGCGACGTTCGCCGTAACTCGAACAACTTAATTCAATCTCGCTGCTTTTCGCCCATTCTCTCGCTTCTTCAAAACGCATCATCGCTATCTACACTCCGCTCCACGCGCACTGTTCGCCTTTCGTTCTTCTCTTTTGAATGCGGAAACAGAGTGAAAAATAATCATCGATTGAGAAACCGAGCGAAGCGAGCGAAAAACGGCCGACCATATATCGCTCACTGTTCTCTAAGCTGTGAAACGAAAGCAAACACACATAAGTTTCGCTCGTACTTTTTAACTTACTTTATGTCACTCGTGATCTTCGCGCAAACTGTTTTCGATGAATGGGAGTGGTGGTACTTTTCTTTCATCTGACAGCTTCTTCATCTCTCTCTCTCTCTTCGCATTGTGCTCGCTCACAATACACGCTAACCTTTTGTCTGTGTGCGCGGTGTGCATACTGTATATTTATGTGTTTGTGTCTATTAGGCGAGTTAAAATGCGGCCACTTAATTGAAAATAATGAGAACATTTTTCACGCTTTGTTCATGTCGCTTATGTTTTTAAGAAAAGTTCTCCACTCACTTTCGCTATGAAATCAAACTTTTTGCTCACATTTCGCTCACCGCCAAAGACAACGGCATTCTTTCTCTTACTTCTCATTCCAAGTGCGTTACTTTTTGGCCGCTTTTTTGGCTCCACTTTTTTGACGAAAGCTTTAAAAAAAAATACGCCGAAATATAATACGATTCATTCCTCCCCTTTCTTTATCGCTCGAAAAGCAAAATTTCGCCGACAAAACTGTTCAAATATGCTTTTTCTCTTCTTGCACATTTGTCTTCAATTGTTTTAGCAAATATTTGCAATTCAATCAAAAGCCAATTGCCGATTGTAATTTCATTAAGTTTTTAGTTTCGAATTTCTTTTCGAAAAGCGAATGAAAAATTAACAATTTACACACATTTTCAATTCGTTCAACTTATCTAGCTTACAGTTGGACACGTTTTAATTTTATAAATATCTCTCGCCGCGTCGCGTTTAATCTTTCATTTTCATTATTTAACGGCGAATTGCGAAAACTTTTTCGAGGCAACATTCAAAAAGTTCAGCGATCAAAAATTGCGTGCTATATACAATATATAGAATCAAATTAAGTTTAGCCGTTTTCGTAATGAAACCTTATGAAATTTCGGGCGAACAAAAGCCGAGCGCTTGCTTACATGGCGTAAGCTTAATAAACATTATTTATATCATAGACATCGAAATAGAAAATCAATTTCTGCCTGCTTGAGATGCGAGAAAGCGCAACGTATTTATTAAAATTGGCTGCACGTTAAAAATAAAATTGTTAAAAAATCGCAGCGCGAATTCAATTTGTTTTTTTATGCATCTCTTTTGCAGATGTCTTAATTACAAATGGTTATCACGAAGATGGGATTAGTTTGAAGCGAAGTTTTGCAAATAATCTCATCAATTTCATACTAGAGCCACCGTCGAGAATTGACTTTTACAATACAACTGGAGCATTGATACCGTGCGCGGCAATCGGTGAACCGAAACCGAACTTATGGTGGATTGTTGAGCCCGATGGATATAAGGTGACGGAAATACCAGGTCTTCGACATTTACGTTCCGACGGTTCGTTGGTATTTCCACCATTTAAAGCGAGCGACTATCGACAGGATGTGCACGCTGCTACTTATAGATGCATTGCTGGTAACAACTTCGGCATAATCGGAAGCAAAGACGTTCATGTTACCGGAGGTAATTGTACAAAATTTACTAATGAAATCTTTTTTTACTTGCATTATTATGCAAATGTCGAATTCGTTTGCTTTGATTAAGTAAAGTAAACGCTTCAAAAAAGAGAAATTTAATTAAAATTTCTCCTTATGTTACACGACCAAAAATAATCGCATTTATTTGCTTAATTCTGAAAACAGCTTTTTGTCAATATATTGAAGAGATTCACCGCGTCTTATTGTCATGTAAATGTGCGTCATGTTCATAATAGAATTGGACAGCGTAGAAAGCAATTTTTCCTTCTTATCCCATTAAATGGATGACAGAATGAGAAAAAATTGTTTACCATAGGCTGTATCAATGCTTTATTGTTTCCTTTAACACCTCTGCATAAAGTATTAAGTCGCTGATCGCTTAAACTTATCAAGTGTTTATTAGCACTCGAATAAGTGCGAACCGCATTTAGTTTTATCTTGACTAAATTTTTATGCAGCATTTACGTTCACTTTACGCTCTTGCACTGCGATTAATTTCATTGATAAAGAAAAGTGTTTCAGCGAAAATGAAATAAAGTTACGCTGAATAATTTATTATTGACTGTGAAATGTGCCTAATTTTTTGCATTATTTTGTTTAGTTCTGGGTAAATAGTAAAGTATTTAAAGCAAAAGAAATAAAAAAATTTTGAAAATGAGCATTTGAGAAACAATACTAAGCGCTTTTAGCATAAACAAGAAACTAACCACTGGATCACGATGGGAATTGAGCACAACAAAACGCTTCTTTGCTTATCTTTTCAGAGAGCGATTAACTCTAATCAATTTACCTCTATAACAAACTTGTATAATTTTTTATCGAGTCATAAACTCAAGCTGATTTAATAAATTTTCGTTTTTACAGATGTTAATTGACTCGAGTTAATCGGTGTCCAAAAAAAGTTAGATTCCAGAAAATGTTTGCTTGCAAAGTACAGTCAAGAAACGATCAAAATTTAAAACATTTCACATTTAGAAAAATGAAAAATATCGAAATTTAAATTAAAATTAGAAAAAAATTTTGCTTTTATCACATTTTAGTTAAAATATTTACTATAGCATTAAAAATTTTGCTTCTTTCTCATGCGTTCTTCTTGAATTTTCGCTTTGCATTTAAAAGTTTCTCTTTGAAAAACAATTTCCAAAATTGAATTTCGCTTCGCTCATCAATTAAGAAAATAAATTTAGAGAAGTGCTCATTAAAGACAAAGTTAATTAAGATATATGGTCGCGTTTTAATTGATATTTTTTAATTAAGTCGGAATTAGATGCGAGAGAGAAGCGAGAAAAGTTGACGCCGATAAAAATTATTTTCAACTATTTTACATTCGAGAGCGATATAAAAGCGTTTGAATTTCATGAGCGCTTAATTAAACACCATTTCCACAACTCATTATTTCAAGATAAATTTCTTTATCAAATAAGCAAGTATTTGTATGCGATTCGAAGTCACTTTAGCGACCGAAAATGAGCGCAATGTACAAGTCAAGTCTCGAAAGACATTTTTGTAACAAGAAGTTACAATCTCCGAAAGTTCTCGTTAACTGAAGACAAGTGAAGCTTTGTTCATTTTGCTTTAATTTTGAGGCGAAATTGCACACATACAAGCACACAAACACAATAAAATGCGCGAATTCTGTTATTTTGATGAACTTCTCAATACAAACTGAATTTCAGTAGCCGTGTTTCATTGAAGTTCGATTCAATAGCAGCAATTTTGATAGCAATAAATTTACCGCACAACATTGTGAAAACTTTACTTTGAATGCTTTTTCGAATTATTTCATTAAACATGTTTACGCTGGAGTCCGTTTTGAACTGGCTTCTTTCATTATTTGGTTACATTTTTCTTCCGAAATGATTGTCAAAGTGATCGGGTGAATTTGAAAAGAATTTATTGTTTGATCATTTAAAGCGAGAACAGCGCTTGTTTAGCATTCATTTGAAAAGTGAAAAAGTGAAACTAACAATGGCTTCATTTCGATCGAAGATTTGAAGATTTCTATTTAAGCGTTTTGCAAACGAAAGAAAGCATAGAAGAAGCAGTTTTGAAAACGCAATTTTCACTTTTCTCTTTTTGAAAGCTGATTCTGCAAATATTCGCTTCTCTTTTACTTTTTCACTATTTATCGCAAAGTGAAGAATGAACGATACGTAAAACTTTTCTACTTTCAAAATGTAAGTTCGAATTGCAAAACTTTCATTTATGCTTTGTAAAACTTTTCTTCTTTTCTTCTTCTACTTCTTCTTTCTCTATTATTTTCATTTATCGCTTTTTTGGGAGCTAAATTGTCGCTCGAATTAATTGTCACCTTCATTGTAATGCAATCTGTTCTGTAGAATCACATGTTAAAATTCGTTTTGTCGTTAAAATTATGTTAGAATTAGTTTTAAATTTTCATTTTTATGAGAATTTTTTTGCTTTTTGAAAAATTTGAAAATTTAAACTGAAATCATCTCTGACGCAAAAATTCTATGTAAAAGCATCTGATCTAGGAAACATCAAATTCTGCACTTTGCTTTCAGCGTTGCTTTTCTTTTATTTCTTTACTTACTTTAATACACGGCTTTTAGATGCAGAGATAGAGCTTTATTGCATTATTTTTAAGCAACAAAAAAGTCCCAAAAATACTTTTCAATACTTTTGTTTGAAAATTTTTCCGAAAAGTTTTTCTTCTTACTTTCATGAATAATAAAAGTAATACTCGGTTTTAAAAGTTTAAAACTTGAAAAACATTTTTTTAATATATAAATATTGAAAGTAAAGATTTAAAAAAAAAAGAAAACAGGAACGAAGCAAAAACAAAACTTTTTCGATATTATTACATATTTATAATGTATTTAAAAATGAAAAGTAGAAAGTTAAGCGTATTTTAAAAAGAAGCATCGCTTTTGCGAAAGTTTTTCGCGATTCTTTTTGAAACAAAAATCTACTTTTTTGTATGTAAATTAATTCATTTTTTTGTTGCATGCATTTGTCTTATTATTTCTACATTTTTTATCGAGAAGATCAATAGGAGCGAAATAGAAAAATGAAAGCTAAAAATGTATATTTTTTCTGCTTGAAAATATAATTTATATCAGGCGTTCTTGCTTTTTTTAATCAAGAGTTATTCAACGGAATTGAAAATATATTGTAGAAAATTTGAAAATATTTTATTCTCGTTAAATGCAAGAAGAAGCAAATGTCAGCAGCTATTCGCTTTGAATAAGTAGAAGGCCGTTTTCAGGTGTTCATTAAATGACGCTTTTCACTAGAATATATATTAAAAGATGAATTGAATTCAATTGAATTCGAATCGTCGCGAAAGATGAAAAACGGATAATTTATATGCATTTTGCTCTTGCATTGAATTTTTCTTTTATGAATTACAAATTTTTTATCTGCAAAACTTCTATTTTCAAAATTAAAAAACTTCTTTTCCATTTGCGAATCGAAGAGGAAAACGTTTTTTGAATCTATCCATCGTTTTGGAAGTGAAGCGAGTTTATTATATTTGCAGCTTATTTAAAGAAAGTCGAGCGCATTTTTTTCGCAACTTATGACAGTGAATCGAAATCAAACGCATTAAGTATTTAGCGATAAAGCGCGAAGTAAAAATGTGTTCGCGAGCACATTTTTTTCTCCGCTCACTGCATCTTTCGATGCATTTGACGACAGAATCGAAACATTTACGACTTGAAAAGAGAACGACCAACGCGTTGAAAATGCAAATTTAATTTCTGTACCTAAGTTTATCAAAAGTATATTAATGTCTGAAAGTATGCAATCATCAATCAAAACACTAATAACATTTTTTTATATAGGAGCAAAAATACTAAAAAACAGTATAAATGATTTTCGTATTGACATATTATGTTGATTAAAAAAAGAAGACGAATCAATTGTATTATTTTCGACTTTCTCACTCACTCATTCACTTTCTCTCTCTTTCTCTCTTTCGCTCTCCTCTCTCTCTCCCAATCGTATTGTTTAATACAGTGTGCTCTTCTTTTTTTCGTCCATTTATTCTTTGCTCTATTTATAAAACGTTAGAAAATTAATGATCTTTACAGTACTATAAAAGTTTATTAACCGTCAACTTCTTTTCTTTTCATTCTGCACTCAGTATCCTCGTCTGTGGCTTTACTTCTTCGCTTCTCTTTTACTTTTTTTTTCTTTCATTCAATTCATTGTTCGGGTGAAAGAGATGTAAAAAAATGCTATTAAAACGAGCGCTGCGAAAACAAGCATTCAAACGCTCGATATAAGCGACCGAGAAGTGCAAAAACTTTTACTCGACGTCTTCTTCTTTTAAGCGAGGCGTGAATATATGCAAAACGTTGAAACGACGAAAAAAGATACGATGTATCAAGCTGAAATTGAATTGAAAGTAGAGATCAGCGCTTTTTGGAAGAATCAAAACGCTCGAGGCTAGAGTGAAATTTCAATTCAGCGAGCATAAGTTTCGAGATAACATGCTACATAATGTTAACTTCAAACTTGCTTTTCGATTGATTTTTGATTAAACACGACGAGCAAACTTATCAACGTTAAATTTGTGATCAGCGATCGTAATGAAACCAAATTGACAATTTTAAATTACTGAACTTATATTACATTGCTCAATTGAATAGATTTATTAAGAAAGTGTGTATCTCACGCGTGTATTATTATTAGATAAATTTTTTATAATAAATTTATTCAATCGTAAAAATTTATTGTCGCCATCAAAAATAATTCTCAATAATATAAACTTATTAAAAGCAAAGCTTAGCTTCATCTTGTAAATTTTTAATTTCTATCATGCGCCAACTACTTCCGCGATCGTGGGAGTGTAATTTGTTCGAAATTCGAGCAAAAACTTGCTTTGATACTACATTGAGCTTGTATTAACTCTTCTTATGTACTACCGTCGTCAGAAAAAGTTTCCTACAGCTAAAAGAACGCTTCACTGCAGTTAATAAAACGTCACATTGGGCATGCTTTATTTTAATTTATTTAAACAAAACGTGGTTTCAAAGCGCTGTTTCATTTAAATCATTTTTGTATTAATGCCACAGTGTTCAGATACGACGAAAATTAAAATTGTTGAATTAAAGGTTAAGGATGAATCAATTGTTATGTGATATGCAGTTGATGTATTGTATTGTATTGCTGCAGTAGCATTTAGCTGTAGGAAACTTTTTTCTGTAGACAGTAGTACGAGTTAATTAATTTTGACCATTCGAAAAGAAATTTTCGTAACAGCATCTTATTTAAATTTACAAACATTTGATAACTTAAAGCAAACATTTGTTTATTTGGCGAAAGCAAGCAAATCTCATGTGAGCATTTTCCTTTGTCTAGTGGTGAAGCAAAATTACAATATTCAAGTGTTTGATGAATTCAGCATCGAAGGCAATACAGCAGTTCTTCGCTGCACAATTCCGACATTCGCGAAAGATTACATTGTTGTCACCTCATGGATTCGCGATGAATCAATCACGATTACGTCTTCCGTTTACACAGGTAAAATGAGACTTATTTTGAGAAGTTTTGCGATTTTCACTCACGCTTAAATTGAATTGCATCTTCTGTTTAACAAAACCAACTGCGCCTATCATCAGGTGGTCGTTTTAGCGTATTTGCAAATGGCTTTTTGCATATACGCCGTGTAACGCTTGAAGATGGTTTAGGCTCGTATCGATGCGTTACCAGAAATAAATTAACGGGTGAAACATCTGCGAGCACTTCCACAGGAAAATTGATTGTCACAGGTTTGTATTTCCCTTTTTTTCGCGACTCACTTTCTTATCGAAAATCATTCAAGCGTTTGAATTGTTTCGAATTCGTAATATATGCATTTTGTTGTGTATGAAAAAGCAGAGAGCACATTCGCGAAACAATGTTTTCAATGTGAAATTCATTCAAGACACAATTTTATTCGAAATTTTATTCAAATTTTTTTCAACAAACTGTTTACGGTTAGAACCACACGCTGCAAGAGTGGAGCACTCGTTTCTTTCTTTTTCGCTCTCTTACACAGCACAATAAGGTGAAAATAGAGCGAATTTGTTTATCTCCGGTGATTGCATTTCTTTTTCCGTCGATTCCATTCATTGTAAATGAAATATTAATGAATTTTCGCTTCTTTGTTTCTTTTTTGTGCTCGTTGGATTTGAATAAGAAATACGCAATATAATTACTGTTTTATCGGTCGCGTTTCGCTGTCAAAGCTAACCAATGATCGTAGCAACAAGATGATGAAAAAAATATAAAGAATGATAAAGAATGTTTTAAGCTTCATCGACCACTGCTACAAGCGCAATGTGCATTAAATATTCAACAGAGACATAATAGACGCGTAAAAAAATATTAAAATGTATGATATAGTTGGGTCGTCTCTCGTTGCTTGTTTTTTCGTGAAAGTTGTTTGATTTTCATGAGGTAAAAAAATTCACATAGATTTTACATTCGTTTCGTGTGTAATTCCTCTTTTTTATTATACTTTTAAATGTGTTTTTAGCTTTTATTTTTCTTACGAAAATGTAATTAACATCAATCATTGAAAAAGCAACAAAATCTTTGTCGGCAAACAAAATTTGAGTAAAAAACCTGAAACACTTTTAGAATCGCGCGGTAAACTTGCACCACGCATCACTCACTTTCTGCCGAAAATCGATGCCGAAAAAGGTCACAATGTTGAGCTCGCCTGTGCCGCTCAAGGATCACCTCCACCGACTTACAGGTAAGCAAAGCAAAGTTTATTGACTGACTGAGTTTGTGCGTCTCGTAAGTGCGAGCAAAAATAAAAACTTAATCGAGCGTTTCTCTTGCTTTCAAAATGCAGTTGGTATAAAATGGTCGGCTTAAGTAACAATTTGGTGCCAGTAACGTACGATTCTCAGCGGATTGTTCAATTTGAAAGCTCGCTTTTCATAAAAGATATTCGCCTCGATGACAGCGGCAAATATCTTTGCATGGTCAATAATACGAGTGGACGCGAACGAGTCGAAATCGAACTTATTGTTAGAGGTAAGAGTGAACATTTGTTCGAGTTGCTAGCTTGTCAAAATTCATTTTCTTTCTCGCGCTTTGCAATTTAATCTTCTTCAATTTTTCACGCTTTTTGCTTAATTTAATCCTCTAATAATATCAAAAAGGGGTCAAAATTTTTTAAAATTAAATTTTTTTCGAAAATCTTTATTTCTTATTTTTATTTTATTTTACTTTTTAATAAGCGAAAACTTAAAAGTGAACAAATTACGCGTGTCACACCCAAATGTTATTTTCGCCATTTTTTATTTCACTAAACATTAGGTGTGTTGAAAGAAAATTGTAATTAATAGTGAGATTCTTTGTTTAAACTGTGTATAAGAAAAAAAAAATGAGGAAATTTGAGCGGAGGAAGAAAAAATAGACAAACACAGAGCGAAGAGCATCAGTTAAACGTCATGTCTGCGGCTTTTTTATCTTGTTAAAGCTTATAGTTACGCTTAAAAGTTATAATAATGGTTATATTTATCATTTTTGCCATCACAATAAAAAAGTTTTGCTTGAAAGAAGAAATTTGGAAGAAACGCTCGCAGATAAAAGTGAGCGTCTCCGCATACTCGCACACATTGTAACCATCGCTAAAAATGGAACATTTCCTTTCGAAGTTTTCTAAATTTCGCTTTGATTTTTTTCAACAAAAACAATTTAAATAATTTTTTTGTTTGTTTCGCAATGATTTCAGATGGCTTCGCTGTAATCAATCACAGTGTAAGCATTGGTTTTGTTTGCTCGCTTCAGTTTTAAAGCGAGTACAAGTGAACCTTTAATTTTTCTTTCACTGTATTGCCTCGCATTAAACACAATAATACCTTTGCTCTTTGTTCCCCAATAAATTTATACTCTCTTTACGCTAGATTTGTAACACAACGCGACAATCAACATAAGTATACTTCAGTAAGCGACAAGCTGAGATCTGTTTCTCCGCTCTCGCTCTCTCTCTCTTTCCTTTCTCTCTCCTCTCTTCTCTCTTTCTTCTCGCTTCTCCGACCTTTCTTTTTACTTATTTTCTTTCATTTTTTAAGTAAAAATCAATTCATCGCTATAAAAAAAGAATCCGTACGCAATACCACATTGATTTTTTCCCTCAAATACCACTTTCCATTCGTTTAATGTGCAGAGAGAGAGAAGAGAGAGAGAAAAGTATACGCTTTGAGCTAGCGTTTATTGTACGTATAAATAATATAGAAAAAGAGCGAGTGAAAGTGAGTGAGCGAGAGAAAAGGAATCTGTTCATAATTACGTTTTTTTGTTCAGCAAAAAAATTTTGTGCTCATTGATTTTTGTTCTAAAAAACGCATGAATCGATTCGCAATTAGCGTTAACAAACATTCTTTGCGGTGAAATCAACTTTTTTTGCAGCGACCATAAAGCGTAAACAAGAAAAAGAGCGAAAACAACGAAGTAGCGAGTTGATTAGGCGCTCAATTAAAAAAAATAATACACGTGTACATGTGTACAAATTCATTTACGCGCCGAAATGTGTGTAGAACACAATGCAATTACAAAATAAAGAATCGTTGCCGCGAAAAGTGTTTCGCTTTTTTATTTCTCCGCTCGATCAGCAGACTTATGCAGTTATTTAATGTTTGTTTTGAAAACATAATTTCCTAGTTTCATATTGTGAAGAAGCGAAAAAGAAGAAGCACTTTCGTTCGGGAAATATTTTATCGAATGAATACACACGCTGAATAGAGAAAGCATTATGCGCCTTAACGTGATGCATTCTTTTTCTTGCGCTCGAACAAAACAAAATTTTTATGTTTATTGCTGTTTGTTCTATCGAGAACCCAAATTGCATTTTCAGTAAAATTAATTTTTCTCGTTTCGCCGTTGAAAGGCGGCTAATTAGGCTGTTTGCGTGCAATTAAAAAAATTAAAGAAGCTAATGTTTGTTTTGGCCCGTGCTTGATTCAACAGTGCCTTTACAAATCTCAATCCATCCGCAAATTGGACGCGTAGAAATAGGAGGTTCAATTGTTTTCCATTGCAATGTGACTGGCTATCCGATCGAGAAGATCCGCTGGACAAAAGACCAAAGCTTAATAGTGCCTAATAGTCGATATCGCTCGACCGCACCGGAATCGCTGCACATTCACAATGTGCGAAGAGAAGACAAAGGCTTCTATCAATGTTACGCGTACAGCGATACCGAAAGCATTCAATCTGTCGCTCAACTTAAATTAGGAGGTAATTCTCGATTTGTTTTATTTTCAAATGCTTGCAAACAGCAGCGATTTCGGAAGGCGATTGAATGCTGGCGTTGGGTGAGCGAAATGAAATGAGTATGCAGAAGAAAAGCGAACTAATGCACAGTTTGGTCCGCGTATCGATTCGCTTTTGTAGTCATTTGCTGTCGCTTTGATAAACGCAACTTTCATTTAAAATTTAATTAAAGCCAAAAAGAGAAACGAAAACGAAAAGCGAAAACTTTTTTCTTGTTCTATTTAACTCGCTTAAATCTACTTTTCTTTTGCGCGCTTAGAAACGCAATCAATAAGCGAAACTATTCGCATCTTCGAACGCACCGAAAGCGCTTTCGAACGCTGAGCCTTTTTTTGGCGAAACGCGAATTTCAATTTTCAATTTTCATGAGTTGAGACCCCGAAAAAGCTGATAAAGCAGGAATAAAATTTATTCTTGTCATATGCATTAAATAATGATTACGCGCAGGAATTTAAAAAAACAAAAACGCAAAAGTTGACTCTGAATTTTGTGTGCCGTTTACAATAAATTTTCATCTGTTTTCATATTTTAATATTAAATAATCTTTTCGTATTCTTCTCTATTCTTCTCGCTCTCGTCTCAACGTTCCGCTTTTGCAGAAGAAGCTCCTACTTTCAAAAGCGTATTTGGATCGCAAAACTTAAGAGTAGGCGATTTCTTGTCGCTTAAGTGCACAGCGACCGGTAATCCGTTACCGCAAATCACTTGGAGCTTGGACGAAGAAAATGTATCCGAATCGCGCGATGGTTTATCGATCGGCGATTTCGTTACTGCAGCTGGTGAAGTGATCAGCTACGTGAACGTTTCAAGCGTCGCGATTGAAGATGGTGGCTTATACGCGTGCCACGCGAACAACGACGTGAAACGTATCGCGCATCACGCGCGTATAAACATTTTCGGAGCGCCGATCGTAAAAGCGATGAGAGATTTGACAGCCGTCGAAGGAAATCCGCTTATAACTTACTGCTCGTATTCAGGATTTCCAATTGACGAAATTTATTGGGAACACAGTGAGTCGTTATAAGTATCAAACTTATTTTCTGCCATTTAAAGCATTGCCGCTTTTCATAAGTTTGTCGTATTCCACTTCACTTCACTAATAGCAATCTTTTACGCTTTTCTCGCCGCTAAATACATAAATGCGCTTTGCGTGATCAGTTAAAAGCCTGCAGTGTATCGAAAAAGCTCTTTTCATTCTTTTCTAGCATTAACGGTAGGCGCACTGCTCCTTTGTAAACTTTGCGACATGTTTGCGATGCAGCGAATGGCGATTCAGCGGTTTATGAAATTTAATTCTTTTCTCTTTTCGCCATTCGCTGCTATCGCTTTAATACTTTCGAATAATCTATGAAAATTTGATAGTCGAGTTGAGTAAAATTGTCACGCAAATCGGTGAAATATGTGTGTGTGTATTTACAGTGAATTCGTACGAATGAAATCGAATTTCACTTTTTAGTTTTCGCTGTGTTTGCAAATCACACGTTTGCGCTTAAAATAGAATATCTGGCGATCGAATGGCATTTTTAATTCAATTACGCTTCTCATCAAATTAAGCTAAAAACTTTTTGATGCGTTTCTAATTTAGAGATAAAAGATTGACACATCGATTGCTGCTGCTTGCTCGATGCTTACGTTTTCTATCGATACGCTGCTCAACGTTATATTGCAATGTAATATTCTCATTGAACAGCACTTAAATGATTAAACCACTTGTTTCTTCTCTCTCCCCGCTTCGTCCTCTTCTTCTTCTTCTTCTCGCTCATCATCTATTCTCTTACTGCTAGTTAATTGACAAACAAGAAGAGTCCTTTTCTAACTAAATTACTTATGTAACACTACTTGTAACAAACCGTGTTTTGGCTAAATGTGTTTTAGAAAGTAGTGTTGAAGTAGCGTTCAGAATTACATGCTAATGCAGCTCTCGTACTTAGTTAATGCATTTCATTTTCGTTTTTGCTTTCTACTTCTGATATTCAAATAATGCATATAAACTATAATTCTTGTGTTCAATTTTCGCTGACACACGCTTCCGTAATGATTACGGCATTAAACTTTGTAATTTAGTAATCGTAGTGTTTGCTAAAAACAGAAAGAAAAAACGAAAATCTAATTAAGATTAGTCAGCATTAAGATTCTCTTTTTTTCGGTTTACTTTACAAAACGATGCTAATGACAGAACTCTGCGCTGTATAACGATTTCTTTGTTGACATAAACGAGCACAATTTCGAAAGCAATTGCAATTGCAATAGAATCAACATGGATTGTCGCATTAAAAGAAATCATCATTTATTGCACAGACAACCGTCGAATTCCATATAATCATCGGCAACGAAGCTTCAAAAATGGTACTTTATTGATTGAGTTTGTCGACAAACGAAATGATGTCGGCGAGTATAAATGTGTGGTTAGAAGTAATCAAGAAACGATTGGTTCCGATGTGCGAGCAATTGGTAGTCGAAATATTCGAGTGCAAAGTGAGAAGTCTTGTTTGTCTCTTGCATTGTGAAAATAAGCGAAGCTTATTAAACATTTCTTCACTTCCAGCTTCACCTGTAATCGAGCCTTTCACATTTCCGAAAGTGCTTGAGGAAGGCTCGCGAGCGAAAGTCTTGTGTACAGTGACAAAAGGCGATCCTCCGTTCGCAATCAAATGGTTTAAATCGGGTCAATTGATTACCAAGAGCGGTGGCGATGTTTCCGCCATCGACATAGACGATTACTCGGTCGCTTTAGTGTTTGCCAAAGTTTCATTAAGCAACAGAGGAGACTACACTTGTGTCGCGAGTAATATGGTCGCATCTACCAATTATACGGCGTCAGCCATTGTTCACGGTTAGTACTCTGATTTCTTGCTTTTCTTTCAATATTTCATTGATTAATCGCAAAGCTTGAAACTGTCGCTTGTCGCATGCATAAATCATCATTTAATGAAATTAAAGCGAGACTGTAGTTTGAGCAAAAGATCAAAAAGCTATTTAACAGAGGAAAAGCGCAACGCACTATCCAAATTCCGCACACAGAGAGGGTTTAGCTTTTCATAATTCATCAGCGAGAAAAAAGACGAAAAATTTTGCTCGATAAATCTTCATTTGCTTCAAATGCAATTATAAACTATGTGTTTATCACTTTGCTTAACACAAATAACGTGTAAAGGATTATCTCTGAGTGCGAACACTTTACAGCCCGTCCGCGATGGATTATCGAACCGTTGAATACGGTCGGTGTGACCGGTAAAGATGCTTTCCTACACTGCCAAGCTGATGGCTTTCCTGAGCCCACTATTGAATGGAAACGAGCTTCCGGTGATTTGGTTTCAAATCCTTACAAATTAATTCAATTCGATGGTAGAACACAAAAGCTCGAGAATAATACTCTACAAATTAAAAATGTCGATAAAAACGACGCTGGATTTTACATGTGCCAAGCGAGTAACGGAATCGATTCGGGTATTAGCACAGTAGTTGAATTGCAAGTACGAAGTCCAGCTTACTTCAAAGAGGAATTCAAAGTAGAAACTGTAAGAAGAGGAGGTCAATTAGTGATTAAGTGTCACGCGTTCGGCGACAAACCGTTGAAAATCGAATGGAAAAAAGATGGACAAGATTTTGTTGCTTCTTTAGATAAACGTTACTCTGTTTTCGAAACAATCACCGACGAAGGTATCATTTCCGAACTTCGAGTAGAAAATTCTGATAGGAGAGATTCGAGCTTATTCACCTGTAACGCGAGCAACGCTTACGGCAAAGATCAAACCAATGTTCAGGTTATCGTGCAAGGTGAGAATGAAGCGAGTAGCGAAAGAAACGATCGGCTTTTGTTTTTAGAGAGGCCGGATGCGCCGAGTAAAGCTGGCATATTAAAAGTCGAAAGCAGAAGCATAACAATAAACTGGTCACCACCTTATTCTGGCAACAGCCCCATTTTGCATTATGTTATCGAATATAAAGAAGTAACCGATGAATGGGACACTGACAGCAAGCAGCAAAGAGTTCCGGGCACAGAGACAAAAGCTACCATTTATAGTTTGTGGCCTGGAACTGCTTATCACTTACGATTAATGGCTGAAAACAGTTTGGGAAAAAGTGAACCTGGCATTGTGCTTCACGCGATTACGGAGCTTGAAGGTTGAGTGCCATTATATTTGCCATTAATCGCATTCTTTCTATGTATGTTTTCTGATGCTCACAGTTCCTGCTGAACCTCCAACCGATGTAAAGGTTGAGCCATTAAGTTCGAGATCAGTGCGAGTGAAGTGGAAACCACCGAAATCAATGAGATTTCGTAATCATATCAAAGGATATTACATCGGGTATAAACTTGTAAAGAGCGAGAAAGCTTTCACGTACAAAACAATTGAGATTAATTCACCGAACGGACCGTTTGAAACTGTGATCAATAATTTAGAGCCTCTATCGAAATATGCGTTCGTTGTGAAAGCGTTCAATCGCAAAGGATCGGGCCCGCCGTCGAGCGAGGCTTTCGCGAAAACAAATGAAATAGGTCAGAACTGAAGTTATTTAGCAGTTGTAAATAAATAAAACTCTTTAGATGTTCCAACCGCACCTATAGTCGACGTAACCCCTTTAGGCCATAAATCGATTTCCATCAAATGGGAAATCAGTGATACGACAACGAGTTTATTAGGTAACAGAAATTGCTTTCGCTGTTCTTTTTTACTCTTATTGAATGCGTCTGTTGTTAGGTTTTAAAGTTTTCCTCAAAGAAGACATCGGTTCTTGGCAAGAGTTCGGTGTACAGAATGATGTTAATTCTTATGTGTTCAAAGATCTTTTATGCGGAACTCGTTACCAAGTTTACGTGCTAGCGAGAAATGAGGCTGGTGACGGAATTCCGAGTCAAACAATGTTTACTAAAACTTTAGGAGCAGGTGATTATTTATTAAATTTTCTCATTTATTTATGATCTTGTTCTAGTTCCCATCGCACCCTCGCAAGGATCATTTTTGCGTGCGAATGGAACATCGATCATATTACGCCTAAACGAATGGCAGGATGGTGGGTGTCCGTTGAAAGAATTCAAATTGCAGTACAGGCAAGACAACAGTGAATATTGGAACCATGAAAACTTCATCTCAGGAAATACTCGAGAATACGTGATCACCAAACTTCAACCAGAAACACTTTATAGACTGCGTATAGCCGCAATCAACGAAGCAGGTGCCACAGAAGCTGAATATACTTTCACAACAGCAAGTAAAGAAATGCGAATACTATCACAATCAGGTTGGAGCATCAGCGATGACAACGTTGCCTGGTTCAGTCTGCTTCTGTTTCCTTTTATCGTCACTGTCTTTGTTATCGTTTGTGTTTTAATCGTTGTCTGCGGTGTGAAGAAGAAGACGAGAACGAGAGAAGCAGGTGAGAGAGTGATTTAGCACAAGATAGAGAAAATAATCAATACTTAATTTCAGACCACAACTCATCAGTGAAAGACTCTATTGCGTACTCGGGAGATGTACAAATGTCGGACATGTCGCTAAAACAAAGTCGAAGCAATTTGTACGACAAGGGAACTGGACACAAAGAGTGCCTTTACTTTCCGTCTACCTTTGAAATCAATAATCAATCTGCGAATGTTTCTCAGTTCTCAAAAACAAGCGATTCACTAAATATCAGCGAAGAAACAATGGGAAACAGTAGCTATCAGTTTGTGGTCGAAGAAAGAACGTATGAAACACCATTTCTAGTCACAAAGGTTTGAATTTTTAATTTACTTCAGCAAAAGTAAGTTGCCTCTTAAATTTAAGCCCAAAAGTAATCACTCGCCGCGAAGATTTTCGCTAGCCAACGCTGACAACACATACAGCTATCCTTGTGAGTTAAAAGCCTATTTTCTTAAATAATTTAAATTTTGATCGCAGCCCGCAGTAAGCCGCAGGTGAAAGAGAGCGAGGACATTATTCTCAATCGATGGCCAAATTTTAAAAACGATTATCCGAGCTATAGAATGGAAACATAACTGTCAATACTGCCGATGTATCTTTTCTCTTTTATGTTTTCAAGAAATATTGGCCAATAAAACTCGGTGATAAATTTTAAGTCAACGGTCCAATTTTTTTGGATGCGGCTTGTTTAAAAAGCAATGAGAAAATTGCGTCACGTTCAAACAAAGGTACTGAAAACATATCCACACAAAATGCCTTAAAACGGCTTTAAAACGTTAAGAAACAAATTGAAAGAAAAGAATAATTAAAATTTTGAATGGAAAAAACATTTGATAAACGCAATTTCACTTCTTGTGTCCAACTTTATCATTTTATGTCTTTGTAAAAAAATCATTGTACAATACTTTGTATTTATTGTTTTCGAAAAAATCATTTATTAAAGCTAAGCTTTTGTTGATCTTTTTCGCTTTTTTCGCTTTCTTTGTTTCCACAAAAATTGTTCGTCGTATTTGAAAAGGGAATGTACTACTTTGGCCAAAAAAAGTCAATTAAGCAAAAGAATACTTCTTTACGAAGATTTAACTTTGTTTGTGTCGAACGTGGTACGCAAGCGATAAGGTTTTTAAAACAAAACGCTAACCATGAACAGCAGCGTTCTTTTGGTTTCGGAAAGAGAGCGACATTGTTACTTGAAAGTAATAAGACTCAATGAAATTTCGAGAAATATAATTAATATTTAACGACATGTTTCTCAACAAATTGATTGAAAAAGATGGAGCGAGTAAGAGAAAAGTAGAGACAGAAGCACTCATTCGTTGTTTTACTTAATCCACTTTACTTTCTGTTTCACCACCCGATTACCGGTGGTATATAAATAAACTACTTGCACGCTTTGAGATGAAAGCAACATCTTTATTCTCCCGCAAAAAGAATTGCCAACTTTTTCGCATTCTTTCGGTACAGAAACAAGCAATTTACTTTTTTTCACAAAATTCCTCACTGAAGATTACATTGTTACTTGTACTCTTCCAACTCTACATCTTACTCTAATTTTCTATATCACAAATAAAAGATTTTTACCTTCAATTGTAGTGCTTTTTACGCATAAAACTGTTCGCTGTCCAAATTGTGACTCGACTTCATGGGCTTCTAATCACGGCTAGAATCGGGCACGATTACGCTGGCGTATTATCGCGGTGGGGAGCGGGCACAAGCATAAAACTGAATGACGACTTATTCAATGAACAAAATGGAAACTATTTACAGAATGAAGCGTATAATTTCACTAAACTGAAGCGATTTCTAACATATTTCACACTATTCAAATTGGAAAAACTTCGAGTTACAAGCGAATACTCCCCTTTTGGTTAGCTACAATTCTGATTAAACACAAGTTTCGTTAAGTTAACATATGAGCATTAACTAGATATCTACACTATTTACAATAACTTTGCTCTCAACTTTGAAAGATATGCACAGTCATAGTCAAATTGACAAGTTTCAGTCGCTATAATTTTTTGCTGCAAAAGTGCTTTTAAATGATGATTTTCCTAAATCATTCAATAGTGAAAGTGTGCTTTCAGATTTTTTGCATTCTACATAATATAAGAGATTAAACTAAGACGAACGAGTATTTAAATTTTTTTTTCTCAAACAAAGTCGTAGAATTTTGTGGAGAGATAGAGGAGCAGATAGAAAAACATGATTCTAACTTTCGTTTCATCGATTGAATAGGAAAAACAAGGCAACTCATTTCAAGTTTTAACGTACAATTTGCTATGATTTTGAGACAGTTGTTACGCTTTCGATCTCATCTTCTTTTTCGTACTCTTTTCGCTTTCTTTTGTCTGAAGTATTTTTTCTCACAACACTTCTTACATTTTTTTCTCGCTTCACTTTTCACAGCCGATCATTGCTTCTGTTACATTGTTTTCGAGAGAAAGACAGAGCATAAAGAATTGTAAATGTAATTTATATATTATAAAAAGAAATAATAAAACAAGAGAATGAAACACATCCTGAACATCACTTTTTAAATAAGATTTTCTATCGTTAAATAAAAAAATATTTGAGAATAAAGAATGAGAGCGAAGCGAAAGAGCGTAAGAGAGACTAGCGAAACATTGTGCTCAAAATTTGAACATTAGCTTTAAAAAATTTAAATAATACTCTTGACATAAGAAGCACATTTTATAAATACGGGTTGCAAAATAAAACTTTGTTAAGAAAAGTGAGTGAGAGATACAGAGAGAGCGAGAAAAATCTGCGTAAAAAAGCGTATAAACTGTGAATGAATTGCAGAAAGAAAGAAGAAAGCTGTGAGAAAAATATTTTCGCAAAGATACAGCATTATACATAAAAATTTCACTTCAAAGCAGTTTCGAGCTGCAAAATGTTCACTGAAAAGTATTTTATATATCGCATATTTTTGCGAAAAGAATAATAAAAAAGTTTTTTTCGAAACAAAAATTGCCAAAATGCGTTTTCTTAACGCTGTGAAAAGTTACATTAAATGTGTTAACAAAAGTTTGCGTATACTTGAGCGAAAGAAGAAAAGCGGAAAAAAGAAAAGCATTAAAATTACAACTTGAAGCAAAGATTCGATGCAATTTTTGACAAACTTTAATGCTTTTCGATGCAATTTGTAAATGCGATGCGATGAATGAGCGAGTATTCGGCGTCTTCGGCTTTTATTTTGAATTTGCGATTCTCTACAGTATAATCAAATTTGATTTATAATATTTTCGTTTTCGCATTCACTTTATTTTCATTTCAAATTTTTATTTTCATTGAACATAGAGAAAGTGATGAATTAAAGTTTGTGCAATGATGAAAAATAAATCGCATGCTCGGCTCTAGCGAACGAACAGATTTTTTGACAAGCAACAATTTTGAACAAACTTTCAGTTTGAATTTCGCTTCGAATATTGTAAATTCAAAAAGATTGACAAAAATTTTGCAAAATTGAAAAAGTATTTCCGAAATTTGTTTTTATTTTCTGAAAAGCAATATTCAAATGAGAAAAGTTCAATAAATTATTCAATAACAAAAAAGCTTTTAAACATTAATCATAATTTCTAAATGATATGCATCATTTTTGTGAAAGCTTAATTCACGTGAGAATTTCTAATTCATAATCTTACGCATAATATTATAGAATTTTCATCAAATAACATTTTAGATATGCGTATTTAATAATGTATTCACAATTTCAGAAAAGTTTTATATTACAATGGCGTTAAAAAATTTATGGTTTGCTTAACTATGCAAATAATAGTTGATGAAATTTGTGCTTAATTTTTTGCGTGTTTTTTAACTTAAGTGGCTTCAAAATTTTTAAAATTATTATTTTTTACAAATAATTTTTTTTTAAACCATCTTCATTGTATGATTTCCAATTAATCTTAATAATTTGAACTAAATAAATTGAAATTTAAAGAGATACAGTTAATACGAAGTGTAAAAAAGTTTGACCAGCAAAAGTTTAAATCTTAAATTTAATTATTTAATTGAAAATTCTTCAATGGAGAAAAACTAAAATAACACATGTCCAAACTGAACTTGCACAAAGATTTATTACCGTATATCCTCAGATTATATGCCATGGCACTATACTCGAGTGGAGTACAATTTGCTTAAAAATGAAAAAACCATTTTCTGCCAATGGCAACAGTTTCATAGAAAATAAAGGTTACCATGGCACTAAACCTCGAGGTATAGCGATGGGTGGCAGAACTTCACACTATAGTGCCATGGCATATAATCTGTGGATATACGGTATTTATTTGCACGCGCCGCGGGTTATTAAATTTAAAAAATTTTTACAAATTTCATTAGAACCATACCTTTTCTACATTCAGTAAAAAGTTCATATGAAATAATTTGAAAAATAAAAAGTTATATAACTTTGAATACATCAAATGAGTACATCAAAATGATTTTGTCCAAAATAGTCGTTTTAAAATTTAAAAATTAATTACTCTCGTATTTTTCAATATTAAAATAATTTTATTTGTGATTTCATAACTTAGTTATGTGCTGAATATTTGACAGATTGAATTTTAAGAAACTTTAAAAAATTTTTCTGTCATATATTCATATTTTTATCGAAATTATCAAGTTAATCTATTTGATTGAATTTTTTACAAAAATTAATTTTTATAAAGAGATGTTAACATATTGTTTTCCATAGACAAAATTATTTCAATCTTTAAAAGGTTTTTTAAAAGATCAAGACATTCCTTTTGTTTTTGAAATAAAATGACTTTAAGAGTTTTAATTTAAAAAAATGAAATAACAATTGCTGAGGTTTCTCGCATTGAGAAGAAAATCATAATTAAATTAACAAAATTCAATGGACAAAATCATTGATAACCATATTTTAAAAAATTAATTTTGTACTTGAAGAAATTAAAAGTTTTGTTAAAGAGTATAATAATTAATCAGCCATTAATTGTCTATTTAATGATGTATTTAAAATTCCTTAATTGAACCGGTAACCAAAAATATCAATGATTAAATTTGTGCCAGTCTAGTTTGGACAGGTTTTAGAATAAAATTGTAAACTATAAGCTTAAAAAAGGTTTACAATTTTGAGTTTTAATTAACTTTTCTATGATAATTTCAAGTATGTTTAAAAATTACAAAAATAAATTTATAATTTAAACATAAAGAAATATTCACACTTCATACTTTTAATATTTGAATTTTTATCACTAGCAATTTGTTTGCTTTGATCCTCGAATGCAAAAAACCGAATGTGAAGGGAAAATATGAAAGCGACATTTAGTCTTATGATTAAGTTTTATATTTTTTCATTAAAAAAAATGAAATGATGCCATAAAAATTGTCTATGTATGATTTTGAATCAAACGTTTGATAAATTGCTTGCTCTCGGAAGAGTTTATTAACGCAATAATTTTTATTGCAAAGAGAGATATTGCTCTAACTGTCATTAATTTTTCACTGTTAAAACAAAGCTTTTCTCCGCAACATAATAAAATGTTTTTTTTTTAAACAGATCTTCACTTAAACGAGATTTCCCTTTAAAAATTTTAATTGCATCAAAATTTTCGAATTCATGAAATAAATTATTCCTTTTACTTCAATAAAATTCTTTAAATCAACACACTTTTATAGTCCTTTTTCAAATTAAATATTGTATTTTGTACTCTCTAAAAATTTTTTATGCTATGTTGTATTTAAACGTTTTAGAGTAAAAGGCAAACTGAGACTTGATCGTGCATGTCAAAACAAATAAAAAAAAAATATTTTTGTCGTTTATGCATTTGACTTAATCAGATACAAATCAAAAATGATAGAAAATAAATTAAATTAAAGAAATAAGTAATTGATATTTTTATTAAACTGAAATGGTGAATCAAATTAATTTTTTTACAGCGAAAAAATCGAGTTAATAAAAAATAATGAAAAAGTGTTCCATTGATCAAAAAGCATAACAAAAGCAATCAAGTAAAACAACTTAAGCGTGCATGCTACCCGTTCGGAAAGAAAGTTTTGCTTTTTAATTAAAGTTTAAATAACTTTTGAGAGCTTTTAAAAACAAAAAATCATTCTTTTCGAAACTCAACTAAAATTAATCATTTTTAATTTTCTAATTTAACTGAGCCAAGTTATAAAAACTTAAAATTTTCGTTTGAAATGAGTTCAAAATATTTAAAATTCAAAAAAGTTTTTTATTATTGTTGTAATAAAACTTTTAAGCAAGTTTTTGTTTTTGACAAAATACCTTCTTAATTATCAAAATGCTGTTGGGAATGGGCATGAATGTTTGGAAATTCTGAAATATTATATTTTAATGAATAACATGCTTCGATTGAAGTTGAAACTTGAATTATCTGTGTAATTTATCTAGAAAGAAAGTAAACACAGGAAAAAAAATTAACATGTAAAATAAGTCGTAAATTTATGACAGGGTTCTATGAGGCTTGCATTAAAACAAAGCACGAATCATATTTATTCGAAAAGTTTCTCTCAAAATGGCGACATATACACGTATATTTGCTTAGATACTGGAAAAAGTTATCGTGAAATCGATTTCGAATATTGAAAAAAGAATTTAATATTCAACTATGAATATTCAAATTTGCTTTTTCAAGTAAAAAAAGCTTGCCGAGTTTGCAGAAAAAAGATTTCAAAATTTTTGTGGA
Organism: Dinothrombium tinctorium; assembly: GCA_003675995.1. NCBI lineage: Eukaryota > Metazoa > Arthropoda > Arachnida > Trombidiformes > Trombidiidae > Dinothrombium > Dinothrombium tinctorium. Next base: position 3,504 of record NCKU01000716.1, on the reverse strand, counting down.
AGATTAAAAAATTTTTCTTTGCCTCGAGCGAGGAAAAGTTTTTTAAAAGCTGCTTTTCTTGATTGAAATTTATAAAGGAAAAGAGGAAAGGAAACACATTTGAAAATTATTCTTTCTAAGTGAATATTCAGCGAAAGGTTTGAGTTTCGCTAATGAAACGATCAAATAAAAGCCGAACATAATTTTCCATAATTTGCTCTCGTAGTGAGTTTGTAACACGCTTCATATATTACTTGATATAACAATACTTGCATCGACTCTTAAGTTAGAAACACTCGCACAATCTGTTGTTGTAGTAAACGTAGTGAGTAAATATTTCAAAAACTCACGTACGCGTAATAACGATTTTATCCAGCGTGATAAAATAAATAACAAATACGCATACAGTTTTGTTGTAGGGAACGAAAGGCGAAAAGAAAAAGCGAGCGCCAGCGATATAATGCGACTTTCTTTAACGTGAGCAGACGAAACGATTTTCAGCCGAACTCAAAACGTGTCTTCGAATGAAATTACAGCGAAACTTAAGGCGAAAAAGAAGTTAAATAAAAGCGTTTTAAGTTATTATGCCTAATAAGTAACATTCGCAAAAACGATTCGCGTCATACGCGAAGCGGAGCCCGAATGAAAAACGATTTTCACTGATGTATGAAATGAATGTCTCGTTGAAAAGAGATGAGATTAATTTTTAAATTTTGTGTGTTACTCTCTCGTTCCCTCGCTCTTTCAATCTCTTTCGCTTTTTCTATTCTCTTTTTTACTATTTTCTTTTCTTCTAAAACCACCGAAATTCACTTTCGAAATCCTTTTTCGCTTTTTGTGCGCTTTTATTGAAAATGAAATAAGAAAAAAGCAAAATTGTAATCACAAAGAAGAGAGTTAATTTAATTCAACGCAATAAACTCGAGAAAAAAGAGATTAAAATTTAGTTTCACTGCGTTCAATTATAAAATGCTTTCGCTGTTTCGCCATTATTTTTATTCTTATCTTCTCTCAGTCTCACTTTTCAATCTTTTTGCAAAAGAAGAAGCAAACATACGCGCACATTGATTGATATATGAAGAGCAAAGCGTGTGTGCGAAATAGAAAGCGAAAGACAAAAGAGCGAAAGTAAACGCTCCAGTGACAAAAACAATATCGAGGCGCACACAATCTACAGAGTTCCGAGAGATCGGAGAAACGCATTAATATACACGCAGAGTATTTAATTTTAAAAAGCTTGCGATCATACATTTATCGATCCGCTTTTCATTATGAGCGAGAACATACGTCACTCTCGTGACTACATTTCTCCTTATTTTTAAGACACTAAACAGGAAAAACATTTTTCAAAGCTTTTGTAAATAAAAGTGAAATGATGTTTTACTTACACTTAGTTACATGTATTGGATTTGAATCTTTCATGTGTTTACGATCTATGCTACTCTTTGCTTCGCATAACACATTCGTTTCGCTTGTCGATATTTCATCTCATGAAAAGTTGCGAAAATTTTTAATTTTATTCCACCATATCATTCACGAAAAAGATGAAAATTTACTAAACTTAATTCACTAAATTTTATGCGGCTAAAAATCATCAAAAGTGTTTGATAAGCGGAAAAGTCAAAATTGATTGCGTAACTTTATTTGGCTTAAGACTTTTCAACACCCGACATACAAGTACAGTTTCAGAAAGTATCGGCATTCAACTATTTCGAAAAATGCGATTTAATTTGAACATGATTCAAGCTTTGTTTGATTTGACATGAAAAGCTAAGTTTCAAGTTTAAGTTGAAAACGTTATTACTTGCAAACTGCGTTCACGGATTAAAAGATAAAATTGAGCCTCTTTAAACGAAACGCAATAGGTTTTTTGAAGCCTCAAATGATAAAATAAGCAAATATTTACAATAATGTCAAATTATTGCATTGCCTGCAGGCATTAGCGAAAGTTTTATGCTTCACAGCATTTAATCATCTAAAAGCTTCTACTTGAGTTTTCGACAAACCTTTCAGAAAAACAGAGAACTGTATACACTTTATATTCTATCGCTGAAGTGCGAATTCAATTGCCGATAAAATACCAAAGCTTTTCATTTTTGTATATTACCCTCAATATCTGCTAGTTGCTTCGATCTATTTGCAAGTTTAAATTATAACAAAAAAAATTCGCTTTTCCAATTTTCTAATTTTTTTTTTCTTTCAGTGAAAAAAATCGTCAACAACTTTGATGTTATTGGCTTTAAATTTAATTTCTTATCTTGAAGCATAATATAAATCAAAGTTTCAGCTTGTTTACTTTCAAATTTTTTATTTTCTAGTAAAAAGTTTTATTATTAACTCAGTTTGAAAAAATCGAACAAGATTCGCTCATAAGTTTCAAAACTTCATTTTAACTCGCCCTTTCAATTCTTAATTTCACGCTCTTTTGAACTGAACAAAACAAATTTAAATTCTTTGAATATCTTATTATTTTCACTTACTTTTAAAAGACTTTTGCGGATTTAGTTTTGATCGCATAAATTTAAACTGATCAGATCAGTATTTGAAGTTGAAAGCGAAAATGTATTCGACTTATTTATTTTAAAAAATTTGACTATTTTTTACTTTTTTAATTTTGATATAAATGCAACTGATGTTCTAATCTGCATTATATTATGTAAACTCAAAACGTTCAATTAGTTAATAACAGTGCAACTTGTATAATAACATTAATTAGTTACTAAATGAATTATAATTCAAATTTCCGCTTAAGCAATTTGATTTCTATTTCAATTTTTAATTTTATTGAGTTCTAATGAAAAAAATTTAAATAAAAAGTAGAAGAATCGGAAAAACTTCAGTATAACGGGCAAAGTATAAGCGGGGTACCCCCCATAAGAAATATATTTATTCTGAACCTACTCAACGAGTAGAGTCCATCGGCGATACGGCGAAAAAAGCGAAGCAAATCAGTTTTTAAACAACATTAAAAGTGATGCGCGATAAAAATGCAAATAAATTCTTAACTTACCATATGAAATCGAAAAAACAATGAGATTGAATGAAAAGGCTTGATATTAGCTCAGAATTGTCGTCCAACAAGCAAACCATAACTCGTGAATTGTATTTACAAAAAACAAGTCACACTGAAATCATTTATTATTTGCACACGTTAATTCCACATAAGTAAAGTGAGTTTTGAAAAAAAAAATTGTGAATTTTTCTCAACAAACTTTTCACTTTGCGTTGAAATTCAACTGCTTGCAATCGCTTTTAAATGTGATAAGAAAGCACGAAAAACTGGATTCAAATTGTTGATCAAGATTCGAAGGGCGAGCAAACAATATGCGTAGCGGCAATACATTTTCTGAATTTGTTGAATCAATATTGCTCACTACATTTCCAAAGAATCAAAGTTAGAATAATGTTGAAGTGTTTATTTTTGCTTCCGACATTGTAAAAAATTGTTTATTTAAGAATTCTTTCTAATTTCTTTTTGTTCTAACTAACACAAAAGCAACTTAATTAACTTGTAATGAAATCGTC
>NCKU01000715.1:0-34700 GCA_003675995.1 Dinothrombium tinctorium | reverse complement strand
AAAAATTGAAGCATTTCAATGAAAATTGACTTTATTTAAATTTTCAAATTGGGCTAATTTTATAGCGGACACTCTGTACCGCCATAACTTCACCCGCAAGTAAAACATTTTATTCGCTTTCTTTCGAAATAAAAAAAAAATATTAAATTCCTCGTTAAATAAAATAATAAATTTAAAATGAAGATTTCTTAAAGATAAAATTCTAAACATCACTTCGATATCATAATTTAAGTGCAAAAACATCGCTTTCAAGTTTAAGAGTTTTTTGCCCGCAATCGTGTTGTTACAAAAAAACGAAAGAACATAAAATAAAAATTAAAACGTCAAACTTTCTTTTTTGCTCCAATTTCGTCCACTCTTTGCAGATAAAACACTTTTCTCAAGACAGAAAAAATAACAAGAGTTTGTTACACAAGCTTCAGCGATCGATATCTTTTGAGAACAAAAAGCGAAAATCTAATCTTCATTCTGGAACAAAGCAGCTGAAATAGCATTGTGACAGGAAATTTAAAAAGATATAAAAAAGTGCTTTTGTATATGCATTCTTCAATAGAGCTTAACCGTGCACACTGAAAGCACGGAAAATGTAAGCACGGTCATCGTACGTGTTTCGCTCTTTTTGGAATCACCATTATGTCACGTTAGCAAGAGAAGCAAGGCAAAAAAAGCGAACCAAATTTAAAGCAAGCACGAACACAAGAAAACGCAAGCTTGCGATAACAATTACTTAAACTTTATTTTTCTCCCTAAAGAGATTTCTTTGTCAATTTTGCAATGCTGGTTAAAAATGAAAAATTCTCAAATTGCAGATTGGCTCGATCAAACACCGCAAATAACTGCCGTTAGCAAACTTCATTTCAGAATTTCAGCCACTGATAGAAGCGAGTGGAAAATTTTCTCCGTAATCATTTGTTCGACACACGTACATTTTTTCAACATTTGTACACTACACGAGGGTCTACTATTCAAATTACGTTATCCATCCTAAAGGTGAAATAAATCGCGACACAAGCGCACGGTTATGCGTATTAGCATCATATTGTCATCGTGTCAGTGCGTGTTAGTTCTTGAAAAATAGACAAAGGTAAAGCTCTAGTCTTGATGAGATGTAATGAAAAGTAAGAGAATGTTTTATTTAGCTCAGCACTTCTGAAACAAAACATTTTTTACATTTTTAAACTTTTGAGAAACACGATTCTACCTTTTTATTTGCCATATCGCTTTGTTTATCAATTTTTCAAATCTAAATCTGAAACAATAAAATTTGGACAATGAAAAATTTGAAGCAAAAGCATTTTATATGGAAATACAGTAAATAACAGAATATTTTGCAAGAGAAATCCATGCAAAGCGATAAATTTAATGAAATGATTTCAAAACATTCTGTCATTGACTGTACACTCAAAAAATTATTTGAATGAAAAACCAAATAAGATTATTTTTAAATCACCTTTAAACCTCATTTCTAGTTTACGGAATAGCGAATAAGTTTCTTGTTATATTGATAATAAAAAAAATTAATTTAAATTCTGTATGTTAACGTAGAAACTCACGCTGATACTTAAGTTTTATGCAATCTTCTTTGAGAAGTGAGTTTTCGAAGAAAATTGATTTTTAAATTAAAAAATGTTTGAATTTAAATTATTTGGATATAAAAAAACAATTTCCAATTTGTGTTGTAAAGTTGTAAATTAAAGATTTTTGATAATGATTAAAGTTTAGAATTTTATTTACTTTACAACGTAAACAAATTTCTAAACTTTGATCGTTATCAAAAATCTTTAATTTTCCTTTTTAAAAAACGACTTTTTAAAAGCGAAATATTTTGCAATCTTCACCCTTTTTGCCTTGAAGCTCTTATTAAAATTTACATTTCTTAGAATTTTACGTAATGTTTACAAGATGTTTTAAAGCTTTTTTTAAATAAAATTCACTTAAGCAAATTCATTAAAACTTTACTTCAAGAAATTAAAAAGAAAAAATTTCATCTTTATTCGAAATTAGCAAAATAATCTGATGACTAATAAAATTCTTATTGTCAATATGTTAATAAAATTTCAAATAAAGATTTACAAACAAAGATGTACTTTGATCACAAAACTTCGCAAATGGACTTTGTTAACTGATACTTAATTTGGAAATCCATTTACGCATCAATTCTTTAACATAAATAACGATGGATGACAGCACTGATAAATATGATTGAAAAATAAAAATTGATTATAATATTGAAATTCCCTTTTGATTTTTGACAATCTTGCAGAGAACTAAATCGGGCAAAGCTATTGTCAGTCAAACTTCTCACCATCAGTAATTCCTTTTGAATAAGGTCAGTAATACCTTAAATTTTTATATTAATAAATGTTAAATGTTAAATAAATTATCTTCTTAAAGAAACTTAATACTCTGAGCTTAAAATTTTGTGAATTCTATCTGTAAATTTTTTAAAAATTTATCAAAATGACAAAAAAAAATTAATTCTGACCATGAAGAAATATTTTACTCCAACTTAAATAAGCGCGTTGTGTTTCTTGTCTCGAATGCTTAATAATAAAAAAAAAGTTGATTTGGTCACAGGTTAATTGTGACAGTAGAAAACCTTCAGTATGAAACAAAACAACAACCATGAAAATAAAATTTTAAAGGGTTAATGATGGAAATTAGCGTTCAACTGAATAAATTGTTGAAAATTGTTTTTTTTTAACCAAAACAATCAATAAACATGAGAATAATTTTTTAAAATCTATGCAGCATATTCACATATCAAGTGTGAGACTTGATATCATAATATGAGATTCAAAAATCGAGGTTATTTTTTATTTTGAGGTTTTTCGAATTTCAATTCGATTTTAGCGTAATCAAGTGCTATTGATGCCTTTTTTAGCTCGTTCAAATTTAAACCCAAATTTATAGTATATTAAGTGACAATTTTTAAAAAGTAAATTAAAACTGCATTAACGAAAAAATGAGAAAAAAAATCAAAATGATAAAATTGAATTAAGTGAAAAACTTGAAAAGAAGTTGGGAAAATGGATGGAAGAAGTGTAAACTCATGCTTCTTTCGCATTGTGTTGTGACCCGTAAAAAAAAGAGTGAATGTCAACGAATGTGAGAAAAGAGCAACGATTTGTAGAGTTCTAATTGAGCACTTTAATAATGATGAAATTGCACAAAGTCAGAACCGTTAAATTGCACATTTCGTTGAAAAGGGCGGAATGCGTATATTGTTTCGAGCGAGAATGTTTACAATCGAGCATTACTTTCGTAAACTAGTTTTAACGCATTAAGTTTCACCAAAAAATGTGAAAGAAAACAAAAATCGTTTTCGATTTGCTCAATTGTTTTCAAAGTGCGTTTTCTAAATTTATGAATGCAAAAACTAAAGCGATTTTCGAAAGCAAGTAAGAAACAATGTATCCGCACTTTATGCGTGATATTCAATGAAGACTAACCTACTCTTCTCTTTTCACTCCAATTTCGAATACTAATTTACTCTATTATGTAATCGCGCCTTTTTTCACAATATAAATCGCGACGTATGCTCTTCTCGCTGAGAATACGCGCATAAAAAGCGTTTGTGGTTGCGAACACAATATCAAACACAAACAAACACGAAAATATCGCTTTCAGTGTTTTTGAGGTCACAATATTAAGCGAGTTCATCTTTTTTGTGCACTTTTTGCACGAAAACATAAAAAAAAACGTGCGTTTCGGTTGAACGCGACGCGTTTCGCTGAAAAGAATTAATGCAAACCGCGATCGAATCGAGAATAAAGCGAAAAGCGATAAATTTGAAAACGCACTCGAAACGGAATCAAAATTTTGACGCTTTCAAAAGTTTTTTTTCGAAGAAATGTTTGAAATTTGAGAACGCAGCAAAAACCCCGAAAACGAGCGAAGCTTCGTTTGCGCCGCAAAAGCCCCGGACGCGAACGACGCGTGCGCAGCGCCGAAAAAGCGAAGCAACATTTGAAAACAGTGTTTCGCTGTTTTCTTCTCGTTTTTACACATTGTTTGCGAACGAAACTTGCGTCGCGAAAAGTGAACGAAAGACCGACGCGAAGCGCCGGCGAGCGATGTGAACGGACGCCGGACGCGCAGAGCGATGTCCACACTAACCGAGAATATTGTGCTTTCGCGAACGCGATCGCAGGACTTACGCAATGTGCGAAAATTGAATTGTTGGGGTTCCGAATTGAAAGACGTTTCGATTGTGAAAAAGCTCGTTAATGTCGAGGTTCTCTCGCTTTCACTCAACAACATCGACACACTCTATCCGTTCGCCGCGTGCAAATATCTTCAAGAGTTGTATCTTCGTAAGAATTGCATCTCAAACTTAAACGAGCTCTGCTATTTGCGCGATCTTCAATATCTTCGCAAACTATGGCTCGCCGAGAATCCGTGCGCGGAGAGAGCAAATTACCGCATGACTGTAATCAAAGCGCTGCCCGCTCTCGAAATGCTCGACAATATTCCGGTAACGGCGGAAGAGGTGAGCAAAGCGCAAACAGCTGGTGACGATCTTCAAGATCCAACCGAAAGCGATAAGCAGCAAGAATCAGGCGTTAAACTAGCAGCCACCACTCAACATGATGAAGACGAATACGAAAGTAATGAAGAGACTGAGGAATGTAATAATCGTGCAAATGATCCTCAAGAAAAAGAAGTGAGCGACGCTAAGATTTTAGAAAGGTCGTATTCCGTTCCATCACCTCCTCATCAACCGACGAATAAAAACCAAAGATTTAGTTATCCAGATGTTGGTCAGCAATGGAGCGCTCCCAAAGAATGTTCCACACCGCGACCAGCCACTGTTGTTCCTCCTCAAATGCTAAGGTTAGTATGAATCATCGTCTCGACCAGCTATGGTTTCTTTGGCTCCTGAAATTCGCAATCGATAAAAGCGTTTGCAGTGCTGTAGTCAACAAGCGTTATGAGTTACGAGAAAACGTGATATTTAACATTGAGATTTGAATAATTTTGTCTCCGAAAATGATTGAAAACAGACCAAAACTTAGAAACGAACAATTCAAGAGTGTATCCGTTTGGGTTTTCAAAAGCATTCGTTTGTTTTGCTTTTTTGAGTTTACATTCAATTTTTAAGAAACTTCGAAATGAACTTTTCGAGTAGAAACCAGTTCGCGAATTTTATGAATTTGAGAAAAATTAAAGCTGCGGAAATTTATTTTTCTATTCAAACTTTGTTACTGTTACTTTTGATTGCATCTTAACTGAAACACAATTTGTTTTATTGTGTGAGTTAGTTTATCGCAAGCTTTTTTCTTAAATATTTCTTTTTTGCCCGTTTTGTAGCATTGAACACAACGGGAAGCAAGCGAAGAGAAAACAGTTTCGAGCGACAGCTTCATTTTTGACAATTACAATTGTAAATTGTAAGCGATGACGAAACGAAACCGGTCGGCAGGCGAAATTTAAATAATCGATTTGGCGGTGGCAATGATTCGGGCGAACTTCTCTCACTCGAAAACATAAATTTCGAAACGCGGTCATTTTTTCACGGTTAATGCGTGGTTTCAAAAAGCGAAGTCAAAATATAGCCATCGCTCAATTATCTGCTAATTATTTTTGTGTTTTGCTTCTTATCACCAAAAAAAAGTAATAACGCGCAATATTTAGAAAAGAAACTTTATATCAAGAAGTTATACACGTTCTCTCGCAATCGAAAAGTAGCTCTCTTAATCTCTTAAAATCGTTCCGCAGATAGATTTAGAACCCGTTTCACACAATTGGCAAAGCGAGCGATGTGCACTATTGCGCGACTAATGGTTTTAAATGCGAGGTTGTCGTTCACAGCAAATGCTTACTTGCAAGCCTACCTCTTATGCGAATGTACGAGAGAGTTGAAAAGCGGATATATAATTTAAAACGAAGTTATTTGAGCTTTGAAAATGTATTGCTTAAATTGTTATTTTAGGTCGGCGAGTATTAGCGACTACGCTATATTCAATGGCTCCAACTCGAGCAACATCCCATACCAATATGCATCGAGTCATCAGACAAAATTGGTGAATACCAACGAGACGATGTACGATGTGAATGCTCCTTACTATGCATACGAGAACTCTGCGAATGGGCTGCACTCAAAAGCGAATTCGGAAAATTCTCATAAATCGAATTATTTGACGTGTCACCAGCAGAAAATGTTATCTAAAGGCGGCAAGAATCGAGTAAGCAATTCGGTATTTCCTATTTCGCTCCCTATTATAAATATCTTTTCTTCTTTTCGTTCAAAGAACGCTAATATCTTATCTGCGGTTCTATGCTTAATTAAAGAACTTGACTACGCGAGCTTAGAAGTGGTCGAAACAGCTATTCACTGTCGAATGGAAGAAATGGACACTTGAATCTAAAGCTTTGCTCTTGTCATCATTCTTTCTATTGTTTGTTACTATCGGATTCGATAATATAATTAATTTCAACCACGAAATAATTAAAAAACGGACACGTTATCGATGTTGTAACCTAATTATTCTTTAACTCTGACGAGATTAACTTGGTTTTTATTTACTTTTATAATTTTAAGTTCTGTTCCGAGGGTAAATAGAGTTTAATTGAAAAATAATGAAATATAAAGCGTGAGAAATAAAAAGAAAAGCATTCCATTCTAGCTTTAATGTCTCTGAGAGCAATTGTATATTTTTAAAATAATGATTCTCAAATCACGGCAATATTCGTGAGAACGTGATCGACAAAAGGTGTCTTCGAGCATTTTTTTAAATAATTTAAATAAATATTAAGCATTTGTATTTTGGTTCGCTGTTCCTTATTACACGTCAGTTTCATTCTGCCAATGCTAATTACGCCGATCTCTCATTTGTTAAACAAACAGAGAGCGCTAATATTGTCGACTCTAAATGCAATTAGACAATTGTTTTCAATTCGTATTCAAAATAAACAATAAGTTCGTCTAAGCCAAAACTACTCAATAAGTTTGCAAAAACTTAAATTGAGTTTGTCTGGCGCGCCTTAATTGAAAGCTTCACAAAAATTGGTTCGCAAAAAGAAGCAGATTAATTTTAGGTCATCACAGTTTTTCTTCTCAAATTTAATTACGGTAATGAATTTCAGTTTATTCTCTGTTCACGAGCGCATCACGCTTCTCGAGTTTCTTCACACTCTGCTGAATCACAATTTTAAATTTGAAAAATTATTTGAGCTCATAAAAAGTGTTTCTAGTTTCATGTGAACATTTTTTTGTTTAATAACTATGATAAAGCAACCAAAACAGTTGTAGCTTGCGATAATGGATTTTAATTTTCGCTTCCTTGTTGATAAAAAAACTCAAACAAAACTTCAATGCAACACTTACCAATTTTTTAACTTTTCATTTAAAGTATTTTTACTCCAGTCTCTGCAGTTTTTTTACGATTTCTTCTCTCTCAGTTTGAAATTTATTTGAGTTCAGAGATAAAGCATGTGCCAGAATAAATTTTCTAATTCGCTTATATTTCACCTTCAATATCCTATTTAAATAATAGAATCAAATTTAATTAATGAAAATTTTGATTCCATATTTGGTGAACTATTTTATATTGTGCGAAGGTTTTTATTTGAAATAGTTTAATTTACTTAAGGTTTATTTTCATTTTTCGACGCTGCAAGTTTTAAACTTGTCTATACATACATGCAAACCACACATTTCAATATGCATTTAAAGGCGATTGCTGCAAAGTCATAAAGTTTGACGAGTCTTCAGCGATAGCTTAACTAATGCGAATTTGGATTAACGAGAAGCCAATGGAAATAATCATCGCATTCTATTTAATGGTTATTTGATGCAAATCGAATCTGGCTTCATCTTGAAGCACCACTAGTTTTCCCACTACAAAATTAAATTAATTTCAGTTGTTCAAGCATTCTCACTTTGGTCCATATACGTACTTAGCTTTTGATCGTGATTGAGTTCAAATGAGAATTAAAAAATTATTTGAAACAAAAATAAATAAAATAGAAAATTTAATTTGCTTCCAATTCAATGGCAAGTAAATTAAAATCTCAAAATGATTTTGCTTTTATCTATTTAATGTTATTAAATGATTTATTTAATAATAAAAATTTTATTTCAATTGACACGATACAAATTACGAAATTCTAGACCTAAATAACAATTTTTAATTTTTCAAAATGAAGTTTTTTCTTTATTGAAATTTTTCTGAATTATAAAATGAGAATGGTAAAAGCAATTATTCGTATTAAAATTTATGTAGAGTTTTACAAATAGCAAAAGTAAATAAATGAAGTTAAAAAAAATTTTAGCAAATCATGCTAACTTGGCTACGCTTCAAAGTTTTTTTTTTTTTGATGAAACGACATTTTTAAGTTAAGTTTTTTTTATATATTATTTGGAGGTATAACACTTCCGTATTTAAATAGCTTATGAATAAACTGAATATCAATGTGAAAACAAACGATTCGTGAACATGCCTCGCAACAGAAGCATTTAATTTGTAAAAAATAATTTAAAATAAATTTTAAAGTTATTTTTAATCTAACTTTAGCAGTAAGTGAAAGTTGAAAAGATATCACTTTTAATGAAAGTGGTTTGAGTTTTAAAATAAGAATTTCACTCTGCATAATAATTTTTAAAATGTGCTTTTTAATATAAACATTAATCGAAATTATCCAAAAATGAGCATATTGTCTAGTTTTTAATTCAAATTTATGAGCTTAACCCCAAACTGCGGGCTTCGCAGTAGCAAAGATGGAGAAAAAGATGCCTCCAAAGGCGAATATCGATGCACAAATATAAAAAATAAAATCCCATTGATGTTTATCGTGAACCTAATCTCAACAAATTGCTTATAAAATTTATAAATTACATAAAATATCGACTAACGTTTTCATTGAGAAGCCAGCCGACAATAGATGGACCTAAAATTGCGGATAAGATTGTAAAAAGATTCGCGATGCCAAAAATTGTTCCACTGAAATTGGGAGCGAAATCAGCAACAATCAGCAGCTCTCCTCCTCCACAGAATCCATACAAAAACATAGAAATAACTAACAATGTGATTACGTAATTCTTGTTGCAGCCAACAAAAGGTACAATCATCAGGCAAATGCAGGGGCCAAAAGAAGCTACAAAAATTAATTCGTCGGTGAATGACATCTACTAAAAACATAAGAATACCAATCGCTTGAAATATTTTGCGAATTATAGTGAGCGAAACAATATTCTTTGATCGAATATAGTTGCTTAACTTTCCCGAGAAAAACATCCCGAAAGCAACCACCAAATAAATGTAAGAATTGAGAAAACCATTCTCTCGAATCGGCACATTTATTATATTTTGTAAATAAATCGGCAGTTCGTTGCTTATCAAATAGTAGCCAAACGAAGTTGTCATTTTACCAATTACTGCGGCCCAAACAGCCGTCGAACACAATACATGACACCAATTCAGTTCTTTCTGATTGAAAATTTTAAAAATTCTCATCACTCAACTTATTCTAACCTTTGATTTATCTGATTTTTCAACTCCTTTTTGGATAAATTGTAATTCGGCTTCGCTTATTTGCGGATGATCGTCCGGTTTATCTGTTATATATAAAAACCAAATCAAAGACAATAAGCATCCAGAAAGGCCGAAAATGTAAAAAGCTGACGGCCATCCTCCTAAGAAATTGCTCTCGCACAAGAAACTAACTAAAGGTAAAGTGTAAACTCCAGCAAATTGACCAGCGGCAAACACAAAAGCAACGACACTTCCTCTTTCGTTAGCTGGTAGCCAAAGAGAAAGTAATCGAAATAATGATGAAAAAACAAGTCCGTGAAATACCCCGACAACCGCCCTCACTGCGCAAAATAACAAAACGAATTTTGCTGAAATCGGGGCAAGAAGTGAAAACACTGAAGAACCTAAAACACCGATACCGCAAACCCATTTCGCGCCCCATTTTTCTGCCCATCGGCCACCAACGATTTGCGTTGAAATATATCCATAAAAATATGAGCTCAATACGATTCCTTGTAAAGATGGACTCCAATCGAATTCGCCTCCCTTGTATTAAAGAATCGAAAACATTTTTTTAAAAATATTGAACTCAAACTAAACTTAAATTTGTTTTAAACTTACCTTTTGAACTCGAATACGAGTGTAATTATGAAGTACAGGACATGCTTCATTTGCATGATGTAAGCTTGAGTTCACTCCTACATTTGTGTTTTTAACCATAGCTACGATGGCAATGTTTAAATTCAATCTCAACCAAAAAACAAGCGATGATGCGAGTGCACTTAGCGCGACTACCACATGTCTAACATTCATTTTGCTTTATGCGAACGATAAAATGAATATTTGAAGCTTTGAATGCTTAAAAATAAGCATAGACACAATAAAATAATGAAAAGACCGAGGTATTTATAAACTCACGCTGGCAATAACGTCACTAGAGTAGCCATAAATTAATTAAATAGGCAATTAATAAAAATTCATGGAAATCATGCTAAAATTTAATAGTTTTAAAACAAAATGTTATGCTGCATATACTTAACAAAGCAGGGAGCGTTTTTAAAAATTCTAAAAGAATGCTTTAAAAGATTCACAAAAATTAATAAGAAACATTTTCAAACATTTGTTATAATAATAATGTAATAAAACAATTCATTAACACATTGATTTCGAATCTTATTAAAAGAATTTCTGCATTTAAACGCATAAAAAAGAAATAAAGATTATAACTACACATTCAATAAATAATCATTTGTTCATTTGCTCATAAAATTTTTTGTTGTTATTTTATAAGAAATTTTTTATAGTTCTCAAAAATCGTCTAGATGATAAAATAAGTGATCGAAAAATTTAAAGTTTATTAAAATTTTAATTGTAAATAAATCTTTTTAACTGAATTTTCAATAAATTTATTGAAATTATCTTTCAAAATTTTTGAAAAGTAAGAATTGATTTTTAAAACTGAAATTGAGCGCTCGACATCTACAGAAACTAGAAGAGCATGTAGTACAGTAAACGCCACAAAAAGTCCCCTAATGGAGGGAATAACACTAATGCTTGCTTTCAGTTCTTCCCCCAAAATCAACCAATCGAATTTAATCAAGGGGACTTTTTGTGGCGTTTACTGTATTTTGGATTTATGATCGTAAGAGCGTGTTTCAGAAGTAAGCAAATCAATCGGAATTTTTTGAGTGATTTATTAAGCTTGTAAAGAGCGACGCGTTTTAATTTTGACTTATAACCATGTATTTTCAGTTGATCAGAAACATTTAATTCAGATTTTTCGATATCATCTTCAATTGTTCTTGGTAGAAATTCAAAATATTTCATTGATAAATGAAATTCTTTTCTTTCTTCATAATTTCAATAGCTTTAAAAAATAATAAAAATAGGTGAACTTCTTTGATTTATGAGATTTTAGGCAATTTATATGAATTAGGTGATTTGTATCTCAAATAAGTGATTTTAGGTTGTATTGATGTGTTCAGAATCGCAAAAATTTAGTTTCATTTTACTCGATACAGTCAAATTGCATTCATTTAATACTTTTGCAGAAACATTTAACAATTTTCAATGGAAACAATGTGTTTCCACGATTTGTTTATGTTAAATCATTTTGCAAAATTGTTAAATGTTTCTGCAAAAGTATTAAATGAATGCAATTTGACTGTATTTAATATAGAACTCGACTAAAATGTGAAAAATTCACAACTCACTCGCTTTTTTCTTTATTTCATTTCCTTTTTTCCAAAACTTGCTTTACAATTGTGCATTTAATGTGTGCAAAAACAGCAACGATAGTGATTTGCTGTGGTTTATAAAAAATCATGGGTTATTGTTTGTTAAATGACAGTTCTATGCAGTCATTAAGTTTTTTCAGTTAAACTCACTTTTCTCTTTTCTTTCAAAAGTAAAATCAGAATTGTATCGCCAACATTTTCGCTTTTAATGGTGCTTATTTATAAAATAATTTTATATTTTAAATTGAGAGGCGGTCCCGTAGTCAGCATCTCTCCCTCGATTATCGCGGGACAAACTTTTCCGATACAGATTAAAGCATTTTTAAACGAATAAAAATTTTAGTGCAACATCAAAATCCATAGCTCTACTCATTTCCATTCCTCCTCTTTTCTTAAGTTTGAAAAAGTCAGTTGATTTTAGGCAAAACATTTTTATTTAATTTAGATTACAAGTTAATCTTTTTCATCATCTGATAAAATATCTTTTACTAAAAACCTCTTTCTGGTGCTCAACTTCAAATCTGAATTTTCAGTTTTGAATAACAATAACAAATTTCTTTCATTTTTTAAAGTTCTTAATGCTTCTTCAGATTGTTCAATAAAGCGATTTAATTCATAATCGCTCACATTTCTACAGATGTTAAGATGTCGTTCTAAAGGATTTTCAGCATACAATGGGTCGCTGACATCTTTCTTGACAACATTGCCATGATATATGCTCAAACCTTTAGTGTTGAAATCAAAATTAGAAATAAAATGAAAGAATTCGGGAATTAATGCTTCAAACATCGAATTTTTGTAAGTAACGCTCTTAAAATTGACTAATTCCGTTTTAGGGACTATACCGAGGTGTTTGATTGGTGGCAATATTGGATTCCTTCTTGTTTGCAAAAAACTTATGATAAACACAATCAACATAAAATTCGTAATATAATGGCCGGGGTTATCTTGAGTAATTTCTTGTTTTCTCGCCCATAACTTTAAGAAAATTACTAATTCACGAACCACAGGATTTATTACAGATAATGTGAATAGAAGACGAGCCATCATGACACCGTTGTTGGCTGTATCTTGACATATTGAAAGATCACATTTAATCCCGGTTAAAACAGAATCAAATTTTATGATTGGTATTCGGGCACGTGGTATTCTAAAAATTTTCTCGAAACTGCCGCTTAATTCTAGAGTTTGAGCAGCTGAATAAATCCAACTTCTGTTGTTCTTCGGATCGAATGAGTAATAATCAAAAAAAGAAGAACGTTGATCGCAGTCCCCCGAATAAGGCTTTGAATTCTTCGGCCACAAAATAAGGTCTAAATCACTTTCGTCTGAGCCAAATCCATTAACAGAAGAGCCGAAAGGAAACAACTCATAATTTCTAAACATTCTTTGACACAATATTTGTTCTAAGCAACTTATGAGATAAAATCTTAATTTGACACCGAGTTCTGACATTAGACAGTTTTTCAACAAATAATCAAGAAACTGGCGATTCGACTCGAAATCAGAAAATATTAACTCATTGCCGATGCTATTGTGATCGCGAGAAACATCCATTGATCTCGAAATCGAAATGAATCGGTTGCAATCGTCCAATCCTAAACTTTTTTTAATTGGTTTTCTGATAGAAGAGAAACTTCTCATTTCAACTAAACAAATGTTCGAATCGTTGATTTCATAATAAAGATGATTTGAAACAACATCGGATTTGAATAGTTGCGAAAGCTGTAATTTGTTTCGCATTCGTGCGTCGCCGGGATCGTACTCGACGAGAACAAAATTCTTTCCTCTTCGTTTCAACGAATTCACCATGTGTTCGAAGTTTTTGTAAGCATTTTGAAAGCAGAGCGCACCTTTTCCGAGCGAATTGTCGAGGCTTGTCTCGCTTTTCGCCGTATGCAAATTGTTCACCTTTCGAACGCACAACACGAGACGTCTGTGTGCTTTCAGCATTTTAACGCCGGTTTTAACACCGAATTTGAAAAGATTGTTTCGCATCGCTCTCCATTCGAACACATGTGACGCGAGCCTTCACAACATTGCGATCGCTTCTTTCGCTCTTCGCTCAGTTTTCACTTTCTTTTTGCTTTTTTCGTTCATTTATCGCACAATTTTTGAGAGTAAAAATTTAAAGATACCTGAAATAACTGAAGTACGCGAGAGTTGCTTGAATATAGGATGAAAAGCGTTCATAGTGTTAAAAAAAGAGTACAGTAAATGCAAAAAATGTGCCCACTAACATGCGTCCCGTAAAAATCTAGAATTTTTTTAGATTGGTGTATTCGGTGCAACCAAAAAGTTAAATTTATTCTTTTAATATATTTATGACTAAGCAAGCTTCTTCATCAATACGTAAATCTTTTTCATATTTGTCGTGATAAAATAATTGAATCTATAATTTAATTGAAAAATGTCTTTAAATTTGCACTGGCCAATTTCATTTGAAAACATAGGCTGTTGATAGAATTTTGAAATTACAAACATATTCAACATGTTGAAACTAAGGAATTTGTTTAAAAATTATAGTTCATGGTTTATTAAGATCTTATTAAAAATAAATCTGAAAATAAGTGGTCAGAGCGCGAAATGAACTTGAAAATTCTTTGTAACAGTGAAGATGAAGCAAACGAAAACTTTAAAATATTTGATTTGTTACACACGAGAGCATCAAAATCTAACACCACAATGAATATATATTATTTCTTTACTCACATTTCATCCAAGTCATCAAGAACTCAAATAAAAAGATGATCAAATGACGCAGATTATAAAAAAATAATTCAACATAGTCAGGTACATTTTTCATTTTACTAGTTTTTTTGAGAAAAAAAAATTCATTGCTTATAAATTATACATTTTTATGTAAAATTTTTTCAAATCCAACTTTTTGTATTAGATATGTTAAGAAGAAAATCTTAAACAAAAATTCTTCATAGCTTAATTAAAAAATCGAGGCCTAATTTTAAAAACACCCGCCAAACAAATTCTTAATAATTATTATTAGATTTTAAAAACTAGCTAAAAAACATACTTCATCTGTTGAGTTTTTAAATGTATACTTAGCAGAGAATGCATTTTTAATCAAATTAAAAAATTTGAAAATTTGAGCAATTTCTAGGGAGTTATCAGCATTTAAAGCAATTCTAGATTTTTACGGGACGCATGATAAAAGCATTGCACACGCGCCTCGACACACACAATGCAACGAGAGCGAAGCTAAGGTGAGTAGATGGCACTTTTTTGTCTTTTACTGTATCCGCAAGTGAATATCTGCATTCCTATTGCTGCTCAATCGCAACGCAAAACGTGGCAACACCTGTCCCGTAAAGTTATTTGTGCACATATTTTTGTCAACGACATTATTTAAACTACTGCGCCTTCAAATTGACAAGAAAGTAAAAACGGAATTGTTTTCTAAAGAATGAAGTTTTCCAGGCAATTCTTGGTCGTTTAAGAGATTTTAAAAACAATGACTTGAGTTTCCAAAAGAAAATATATTTCGATTGGTTTTTCATATTCTTGGTTTGCAATGCATAAAAAATTCA
The DNA here is from genome assembly GCA_003675995.1 of Dinothrombium tinctorium. Classification (NCBI taxonomy): domain Eukaryota; kingdom Metazoa; phylum Arthropoda; class Arachnida; order Trombidiformes; family Trombidiidae; genus Dinothrombium; species Dinothrombium tinctorium. Next base: position 19,442 of record NCKU01000715.1, on the reverse strand, counting down.
AGTCTCAGCGATCTTTTTCTATTTATTTTGTTGATATAGGGTTAAATTTTTATTTTTACTACATTTACACATAATTATAGACAAGATTCTTCGTCCTCCGATAGGGCAATATACATTTTGTGTAAACACGAAGTACGCAACAAAGAGCGCGCACAAAAGCAGTGTGCATTCTTTTATTTTCAAGATTTATGGTCACTAGCAGTTATGGACCAGAAGCACACTTTGCGATCGAAACCACAGGTGAATAATTGTATCCCACTGTAAGGTACAGAAGGTGAACAAGCTTGCATCGATCCTGATGGTTGAGGAGCGAAGGCGACACAAGTGACCATTCGTTCATGATGATTGCGCGGCAAACGACAAATTCGGTTTCCATTACTATCGTATAAACGAACATTTCGATTTTCTAACGGAATCGCTATCAGATTATTGTGCTGCGAGACACCCAATTTGTTTATTGGCGCTTCAACATATATGCTTGTTAAAGGTGATCTCATATTCTTTAGGTCCCAAACTTTCACTGTTCTGTCATCCGAACCTGAAACTACTTTATCTGTTCCCAAGAAAGTAGCAGAAGTGACACAGCTGAAATGAATAAATGTTATTCGTGTTTTTCTAAAAGTTTTGACTCACTCAACATGTCCCTGAAATACAGAAACGGAATGAATCGCATCACGAAAGTCCCATAAGCGGAAAGTGGTATCATGAGACGAAGTAACAATTAAAGGTGCTGACGAATGAGCTTCGACATCAGTCAATTCTTGGTCGTGACCAGTAAGTTGTACAATAAGCTGGCCGGTATTTATATCGTAAATATCAGCAGTACGATCCCATGAAGCAGTTACACATTGATCAACAGTGGATAACCAGTCACAAGAAATTACAACAGAACTATGTCCAGAAAGCATAATCAACGGTTGTTTGATAATATTTGCTTCATCATTTTGTTGTTCAGCCTTTTCATCTTCATCATTCTTCTGAAACGAAATATGCAAAAATTATTGGAAACTGTCAATTTGGATTACCTTTTCTTCAAAATCAAGACCCCAAATATGAGCACCGTTATCACCAGAAGCGGTGAGTACTAGGTTGTAGTTCGGATGAAATCTGATACAGTTCACTGAGCACCCTTCATGTCCTGTGTATGTTATGTGAGGGTTCGTTATATTACCCGCAGCACTTAGGTCAGCAACACAAGCGCTTCCATCTAAAAAATAAAATTATGCAAATAATATCAATATCTGTTGTGATTACCAGCGGAAGCAGTGCCTAAGTAGAGTTTATTTCCTTTAATACAAGTGGTGACGAACCAAACTCCGTCTTTGTGCCATTCAAACTTGTCAAGCAACACCCCTCGCATATTCGATTGAGCTTTATTGAAAATTCTTCCCTGTGTTTTCAATTTGTACGTCGTTTTTATTTTCTGTGATAAGTGGCTTGCAGCAACCATTGAGTCTCGCTTTATATTGCTCGCGTGCTTCGAATGAATTGCCTTTCCCGATGGAGTTTCTGAAGGCGGAGTTCCCGAAGTGTTGAGAATCACCTCTTCAAGGGCATCGATTCGATCTTTCACTAATCAGCATGTAATAGGAATGAAATTACAATTAAAGTTTAATTATACTCAATAAAGACGAGGGTCAAAAGTTTGTAAAACACGGATAGCAAAATAAATTGTGAATTGCACTTAATAGCTGTATGGTTGTGATTGCGAAAGCGAAGCTTTTCATGAAATAATAAACTCGCATTTCGAAAACGAAGGTTAGCTGATGTTTTGTTGATGAAGAGTTGGGGAAATAAAAATTAATTTGTGAATGAATGAATAAAGTGAACCTCAGGGGTTCGTGCGATTGCATGCAAACTCTCGTTGAATTTTTTTTTTTTCATTTTCTAATTACATATTTGTACTAATTTGTCAAAAGTAGAACAGACAGACAGACAGAAAAATATAATAAAGTGCGGCCAAATCGCACACAATAAGTTCACAAATTGTTTTTTGCGAATATTTTCAGAGCGCTAAACTCAATTTGATCTTTATAAATGATGAATGAGGAACAAAAAGCAGTAAATTAAAAAAGGGAGTTTTCGTGTGACAAAAAAAGGAAAAATAAAATTAAACCATTTCACGTCATCAACTATAAAAGAGACCGCAAACGTGAGGAGCAAATTTCAACTAAAAGAGACAAAAAACTAAGTAAAATGAGAAAAAATAAAAACAAATTTTTGCAAAGTTGAAATCGATGTGAAAAGAGCGATAAAGGGAGGCGAAGAAAAGAAACTTACGCGCGACATTTTCATTGATTAACGAGTCGAACTCTTTCTCGATTTGGTCGAACAAATGATTCAATCGCAGTTTCAAAGCAGTGGCATCCAACGATTGCTGTTCGCTCAAATTTTTGCTGCGTTTTCGCTCTTTCGGAGAAACGCTTTTCGTGCTCACTTTGCGCATTCCGCCCGCGGACAACGATCGCACGGCATTGCTGCCCGTAGACGAGATAACGGTGGCGGTCGCAGTGGCAGTGGTCGCGGTGATCGCACTCGTCGTCGTGGTCGTCGACATCGGCCCGTCGCTTAAAACGCGCTTTTCGTCTCGTTTCGCATTGCGAACCACTTCACAGACTCAGCGTTCGCTTCTCTCGCGAAGGGAGCGTCGCCTCATTGCGCCAATATTGACTTTTGCTTTCGTTTTCGAAAGTTTGCTTTTCGCTGTTTTTGGTTTCATCGATCTTTGCTTTCGTTTCGTCGTTTGTATTGTGTTTTAATCGCTTTTTGTAACAGTTTTAAAACATCACTCAGTTCGCCGTTTTGCGAATCGCACATTTCAGTTGGCAATTGTAAGCGATTGTATGTGTTTCGAAAAAATGCAAAGACGAAAAAAAAGTTCTACTTTATAGAGAAAAAATTTTAATGCTTTTCAATAAAAGCTTTTAAAAGTTTGAATAAAATATTGTTTAGTCGCGAAAATGCAAAAAATCAAAAGTTGTGTTCAAACTTGTTTCTGTGTGATTTTTAGTACCTCACCCTAGTGTGTATTTATTCAAATAGTGAAACACTTTCAAACTGATATCAAACCATTAAACTAGTGATGCACACGACACCAATATTCTCGTTTTGTTTACATTGTTATCGAGAAGTGTGTACACCGTGTCGTACCAAAATTGAAAACGTTTTGTCGACATTTTCGATATGATATTCTTGATTAATCTCAGCGGCTGTCTTCCGGATCACACAAATGCCGTTTCGAGGCTTTAAATTACAGTGCATAAAAAATGAAAAACGAATTTTTGTTGCAAAAACATTTCGGTTTGGAAGCAACTGCATCTCAAGCAATACAAACAGCATTGTAATAAAGTTAATTGTTGCACGATTATTTGAATGAAGCGCACGACATAAATGTGAAAGTTTGTCGTGACGTCAATTTTTTATTACACGATCTTAATTTTACACGCAATAAAAGTAGTTAAAGTTAATGGAATGATACCAACTAATATAAATGCATAGAATTGAGAAAAGTCACTCTTATTACAATAAGTAAGGAGAATTTTGAGCACAGTTTATTAACAGACTTTTTTCTTTGCTGCTTGGCACCAAACGGTTCAAAAAGACTGTTAAACCCAGGAATCTCCGGCAGGCATTGATGGGTGATATATTGGTTCATTGTTTGGATCGTACGCGTAATTGTTCTCCGAACCAAGTAGAGCTTGTGTTGAAGAAGAGTCGGTGCCTCGTTGCGAGCCTTTCTTCCTTTCTCGGTTCACTTGAGCATAGACTGGCTCCGAGATCGGACCTCGAATATACGTCTAACAACAGGTAAGATTGAAAACTGTTAATTGGGTAGATGAGGCTGACAATTATGATCGCAACCCGATTATTTAAGAGGCCAACGAAGCATTTAATTGTGTTGATTGCGAGCAGCAACAGCAAATCTCTATTAGTTGGACAGCGAGGGAAGTTTATTTTCAGATGCAAAAGAAAAGATGAGCAGTGTTACTAATGAGCGAAATGTTAGTTATGTACAGTCAAAGCTCTAATGTTAATATCCCATGGATCGAAGACAGCTTAATTCTTTTGCTGATTTTTCATTACACTTACAACTCCCGGCGGATAAATGGCTACTCCTCCGACAGGCGGACGGTGACGCTGATGTCCAGGTGATATCACTCCATCAGACTGACGAACAATATGACCGACATCATTTAAAGGAAGTTCTTCAGGCTAGAAATGAATTTGATTTATTAGATAATTTATAGAGATCAGATGACGCTTACTCGACTCATGGTCATCATTCCACCACCGCCTCTCGGAAGCGTGCGGTCTTCGTATTTTGTTCCGCTTTGTGTGCTCATCGGACGACTAAGAGTATTGTTTGCAGAGGAAGTCGGCGATTGCAAAATGTTTCCAGCCGATGAGTTACGTGTAATCATTGGTCGGACCAAGAAATGAGATTCCTTGTATCCCGCTTTGCGGTATACTTCACGCAAATCTACATGTTGCCACATATTGAATAAAAGCTACACGAAAAGTAAGAAATTGAAATAAGTAACATCGAGGACGAAAACTAACTTGTGAAGTGAACTTGAAAACTCGAGGCGAAAATTTAGATTTATTTTTAACAATATATAAAAGTCGCGGCATGCCGTCCGCTTCTATGAGAGACTTTGCGAAGTCGGCGTTTTTAGAGATCACTTCATTAAGTGTCGCAAGCACCGCAGCGATCGTATCATCAGAAGTTCCTCCATCGTGTTGTTGACTACCATTCGGTAATTTTGGTACTAAATCTCTCATTGCGTATTTTCCTATCAACTCTTTATTTCGCTGGTCCATGGCTAAGTTCCTCAAAGCTGTAGCGACAGCACAAACAACTCTGTCAACTTCCATCCTTAGGAGTTCGACAAGGACAGGGAGCCCCTTCTCTTTGCGAACGGCTGCTCTAATGTCAATTGATGGCTGCCAGTAACAAGCTGAGAGATTTTGAATTGCACCTGCAGCTGCTTCTAACGTTTCTGGATTTGAACATTCGGATAATAAAGCTAAATACGGTTGCACTACTTCAGGTTGCCATAATAGCTCCATTCCACGAATAGGCTCGAGTCTAGGTCTCGATGGAATGGTTGGAGTTGTTGAATTATTGGTAAGTGGCTGATGTTGTTCAGTCGGCGTTGTTGGAGTGTCTTTTTTCTTTTTGCTGCCACCAAAACAACCTAAATTATCACCTACTTTAGAACCTACTGAACCCATTATAGCTGCCGCTCGAGATGATGATGGTGATAATGAAGATTCGGACTGATGATTAGGGTAATGTTTATCATACTCGGGATCAATTACTTCTTGACAACGAAATGAAAGATTCCTGAGGACACATACACAGTTTTCAATGGACTTATTATCAACGTCACTTTTCGCAAGTGCTTCTCTAACAATGAAAAAGAGTGTATCAACTAATCCGTCACATTCTCGCAGTTTCTTCCGGGCGTAGTCACCAGCAGAAGAGACATTGCGTAAAACGCCGGTCGAGTTTTTGAACACTGTTGACCAGTACATCTCTCCATGACCAGAACCGTTTGTACCTCCATACGTCGAGTCACCAACAAGATTGTTACGATCCCAACCCGATTGTGGAATTAATATGTGATTTACTAAGAGATTTAAGGTTTCGTCCAAAATGGGTCTTTTTAAGTCTTCACAAGAACTCAAATTCCACAAGATTCCAGTGACTAATTCTCTGATTTCAGTGTCATTTGTTTTTCTTAACAAGCGGGCCAATGCTTGAAGACCTCCAGCATTTCTTATGGCTTTTTTATTTTCATCATTTTGACGACCAAAACTTAAGTTTCGCAATGCTCCGCAAGCGTTTCTTTGTATTTCAGGAATATCTTCATTTAGAAGATTGATCAATGCCGGAATACTTCCAAGTGCTCTCGCTTTTTGTTTCATGCCATCGTCCATGAAACAAAGATGCTGAAGATATGCAGCAGCATTCGCTCTTATAAGGCTGTCCGGATGCGACAAGAATTCTATCACTTCATGTAAATCGGGATCTCGCCAACGAATACCTTCGCCGGTAACGTCTGATCTTGTTTCGGCGAGTAACCCTTGTGGTCCACCTCTCAAGCCGTTTTCTGCTTCTTCAAAGCCTGTCCGCGGCTGAGAAGTCAGTATAGGACCCGTTTGATAACTTCCGTGGTCATCGTAACTTTGTCGCCTGTCCAAATATCCTTGTGGAGGATGATGCTCATACGGATTATACACTGCATTACCAGGTGAGTGCATTGATGAATGATGAGGACCGGTGGCATATCCATAGGGAGAATGTTGCTGATACTGAGGGTATTGTAATGTCACATCTAATTCGTCATAACCCGATTGCTGTATTCCCGGAGTTGGATTACGAAATGACATCGACGAAGCGTCCATTTCATCGTAGCCTGCCTGAGGCATCACAGGAGGAGGATTGTGTATCAAAGATCCTCGTCGTATTGATGGAGGAGATTCTGACGGTATGGATGGCGGCGTCGACGTTATTGGATAATCTTGATAATTGTGATAATCCATCGCGTCTCACTACAGAGTGAATCAGAACAAATCATTAGTTTGACTAATAAAATAAACGACTAAATAAATAAGCGAGCGAATGAATGCATACTTTAAATAAGGATGTTTGATTGAGGAAGAAACAAATATTAGATATATTTGATGTGTAAATATCATTCAATCACTCGGCACTCTAACGATTCAGAAGCAGAGGGATGAAGCATCGCAGAGACGAAGCACACGATTATTTTGCACACAAAAGAGAGAGGGTAGAAAAGAGAGAGAAGAGAGAAAGGGAAGAGAGGAAAAACAAAAGCAGAATGTGCTGTCATTTAACACAACAATCTTTCAAATGCAAGAAATCGTTTATCTAATTTAGTTGACGCTCACAAAGCGCACACATACGCATACATAGCGTAGAAAGCACACGGTTGGCGAGCACACCGAAAACGCATCCAAAAGTAGTGAACCTAACGAAGAGGTCAACAGTTTCTAAAGCTGCAAATCTGCGATTCTCTTCTTTTCTCGACGTCACAATCCGTAACTACAAATCATCGAACTCGCAGTGAGTGTTACACATTTCTATCCTCTGAGCTTCGATTCAATCATTCGCTCACCTTTAAAGAAGAGCTCGTTAGCATTTATAAAAGTGAGCGTACAAACAGAGAGAGAGAGACACATACACACGCACAGTTCACGAGCGAAACTCTTTCATTTACTGATTGTGAGTGAAGTAAAACTACTCACATCCTCTGCAAATCACTCGCTCGTTTTTCGTCATGCATTTCTTGCTACAATCAAATGTTCACATCCTTTTCGCTTGAAATTAACTTTCACACAAACAACGAGTAAATACGATATTTAAAACATCCGAATTCAATCATAATTTGATCACATCATTTACAACTGTGCCATTCCTATTCGTCATTAATTTTTACGCTTTTTATTTCACGACAGCGAACTTTTGAGCTCGCCTTTGAAATTCTCAGAACATTAGAACAAATTCATATTACAAAGCGAAAATATCAATGAGTCGGGCGAAAACTTTTCCCTAAGTTCAGTTTCGTTTCGCTTTGCGTCTATTTGTTTCGACAGCGAATCAAATTGGAAAAAAGATAAGAAGCTGAAAATAAACTTGAATCGATATGAAAATTTTTCGGTTGCTGTGTTTTTTTAAAGTAAAAGTGTAATTTATTATTTAAGAAAGCTACAAACTGAAAAAATAGAAAAGCCTGTGTGACGCTTGAAATCGTGAGAAAAGTTATGGACGAAATTAAATATAAGCGACTAGCAATCGTCCACGGTTTTCTTAATGATCTCGAGACATTCATTTAGCTGTTCTTTTGTTATAACTAACGGTGGTGCAAATCTAATCTTGTCGCCGTGAGTAGGTTTCGCTAACAGCCCATTATTTTTCAATCGAACACACACATCCCAAGCGTCGTACTGAGCGTCGATAATAATCGCATTGAGTAATCCTTTGCCGCGAACCTCTTTAATAACTTTGCCGCGTATACTGTTTAATCCACTGCGCAAGAGTTCGCCCATCACACGAGAGTTTTCGATTAACCCTTCTTCGCGAATCACTTCCAACGCTGAAATCGCTATTTTTGAAGCCAGTGGATTTCCGCCGTAAGTTGATCCATGCTCTCCTGGCTTTATGGTCAGCATAACTTCGTCATTCGCTAGAACAGCGGATACCGGATACACACCACCGGATAAAGCTTTCCCAAGACACACCAAATCCGGCTTTACATTTTCGTGATCAACAGCTAGCCATTTCCCTGTCCTGCCAAGTCCGGTCTGTACTTCGTCAGCAATCCAAAGTACCTTATACTTGTTACAAATTTCACGTACTCTTCGCAAATATCCTGCATCAGGCACAACGACACCGGCTTCTCCTTGGATAGGTTCCACCATAAATGCAGCCACGTTCGGATCTCGTTTAAGATAATCTTCTAGTGCTTGAGCGTCATTGTACGGAATTACATCAAAACCAGGCATAAATGGTCCAAAACCCTCATAACTCGATGGATCAGTTGATGATGAAACAGCAGCCAGAGTACGGCCCCAAAAATTACCTTCGGCGAAAAGTATTTTCGCTGAATACTTGGGCACCTTTTTCACGTCATATGCCCAGCGGCGGGCGAGCTTGCATGCGGTTTCACCCGCTTCAACGCCAGTGTTCATCGGCAATACTTTGTCGTAACCGAACAATGCTGTAATATATTCTTCGAATTCACCTAGCGCTGAGCTATAAAACGCCCGAGAAGTTAAAGTTAACTGTCCTGCTTGTTGTTTCAAAGCGGCAACAATCTTCGGGTGACAATGGCCCTGATTAACAGCCGAATATGCGGACAGAAAGTCATAATATCGCTTGCCTTCTACGTCCCAAAGGAAAACTCCTTCTCCTCGACATAATGCGACGGGTATTGGGTGGTAATTATGCGCCCCGTATTTGCCTTCGCGTTCGAATACATAGGTTGAGGTTAAAGGTTGAACTTTGGTAGAAAGTGAGCGAAAGATCAATTGCACAAACGATCGACTACGCAGCATATTTCCAATTTTTAGTTCACTTTCTCAACTTATTGATAATAACCAGAAAACTGGAAAATTCACTTATATGTCAACGTAAGCAACAATATCTAAATCGAAAAGCGTCGAAACGACATGCCCACAATCATGCAGCTATCTCTATCGCAAGAGATATTACAATAAAACATTTACTCGATTGTGGATCGCACTAGCTTTTTCGTCACTAAAGAGACATATTTGGAGGCCGTTCGCATCCATTAAGAATGAAAAATATGGGCGATTTTGTTCGGTTTCGTGAACTCGTGAACATGATTTAAAGAGAAGTCGAAAATGTCAACTTTATCAATTTCTTCGATGCACCACTATTTTCTCTTCGCTATCCTGTGATTTATTTCCTCTGGCCTCAATTTTTTTTGTTGGTTTTATTGTTTGAACAGCTCGATTCTTAAAAATTGATTTCTCCTTTTTTTTCTAGTTGCACTTCCTTACCTCTTCATTCTCAGTGTAAACAAAATCAAAGAATTGTATTTCAGCCCACGAACGATATTTAATTTATGAAGTGTTTGCTTGCAAAAAGTAATCTTTGATCTCTTTTAAGAAAGAAGATATGGGCGAAAGTAAAATGGACATTGGAACTTGATATAGTCTCTTTTGAAAATCTATGCACTTCACGAGCTCGACGTTAGGAAAAAAAAAGCTAAAAATTTGATCTTTTGGCCTCCCCTGTGGATTTCAAATGAATTCACTAAAAGCTAAATATTTAATCATTTAAAATAAAAGAGATATGATAACTAAAAGAGCTTCGTGGTTCAAATTAAAGCGAACACATTTTTTTATGGTATAAATAAGCAATAAATTCTTGTTGTGATTGTAATTTTTAGAATAAAATGATTTGACAAAAACAGTCAATAACAAAAATTTGAAAATATTAAAATTTAAATGAATCATTAAATTCTCACATTAAAAATAATAACAATAAAAAAACTCACTAAAACTAAAATTTTGAACAAAAAATACATCTGTGCTTGAAATCTAATTTTCAAGAAAGTAATTTTAAGAATTCTTTGAAAAAATCTGGAAAACATGTACATAAATTTGAACTAGCGAAGCATAGAGAGTAAATGTTGAGCTCGCAAGTAATTCCCTAGTTCCGTAAAATTAAAATTTCGAAAAGATTTCAAAATTTTACTCTCTTGAGATTTTTGAGCTCCATACAACGGTAGAATTTATCGTTAAGCATTAAGTTGAAAAAAGATTTTTAAAAAAATGCATTTCATTGGCGTTTCTTTGAATGATGAAATCTCTAAAAATTGATATGCGTTTTCGGCATCGTCGAATCGTCGACATTTTTTTAATAAAATCTTGTCTACGCTTTAAAACTTTTTTGACAACAAATTTACATTCGCCAGAGAAATATTTTTTGCCGAAATCACTGAAATTTCTTTATTCCTGCCGAAAAGGAGCCTCTTTATGCTCATTTATAGCCCAAGAGACGTATTTAACCTTTTTCGACTTTACTTTTAAAGTGAAGATGTTTATCAAATCAAAATGAAGATATTTTAACTTTATTTTCGAATAATAATCATAGTAATTCAAAAATATTGGGGCTTTTAAGATTCTAAAAAAATTTCTTATTTTTTATCATTAAAACTTCCAAAATATAAAAAGTTCCTATGTATTTTAAAATTAAAAATATTGTACGAAAGATTTCCCTTCTAAAAGGAATAGTTTAAAAAATAAGTTTAGTTTCAAGAAAATTGAATAAAATTTACAGAAAAGCAAACATGTGAAAATGTTTAACTTGCAAAGAATAATTTGCCTAAAAGTGAGGATTTGATAAAACTTATGGAATCAAAATATTTTCAGATAATCGATGTAGAAATGTTAAACCATTAATAGCCATTGTAGCATATGTAAATTAAATTATTGTAAGCAAAAAAGAGATTTTTTATCATTTATATAAAATTATTTTTCCATAACATTAATTGACTAATATTAGCGTAAGTTTACATTAATATTTAACGTTTCATTTGAAAATTTTATAAAATGAAAAAATAACAGCAGCTTATTAAAAAAATTAAAATAAGTGTAAGCAAAACTTGCGATATGAAACTAAAATAATGTGAAAATGAATATTTTATTTTTTATAAAACAAAAACAACAAGAATTATTAAGCAAAAATGACTCTTTTTGCATAAAACCAGTCAATTTTCTGCATTTTAATCGCCTTTTGACACAAATTTAGCATTCTGATCCGAGAAAAAATAGTCAAACTAAATTGAAAACTATCAACTAGCTTTTTATAACAAAAATTAACGCCGAATTTTAACCGAAAGAGGCCATTTTTTGTGCCAAAATTCGGTCGAAATGACATCTTTTTTATGACCGAAAGAAATGTAATTTTAGTAAAAGAAAGGAGAAAAAAGAAGATGAAGAAGAAAAACAATTAAGCGACTTACAAGGAAAGTGTTGGAATGATTTTCTCAAGATTTTCACAAAATTTTTTGCACATCTTGAAGTGTAGAGGTAAGCATTAATGAACAAAAACTCACGCGAAACAAGCAAATCATTTGCGAATGAACTTTATAATTAAATCAATAGAGAATATTGTTATTTTTTAAGCTGTGAGCAAAAGTCTCAACCGACATTTTTCGGGCTTGTTTTGAATAAAAGAACTTTTATAAGCTAGGAAATTAATATCTATATCGACCATATTTTCATGTAAGTGAAAACAATGTAAAACATTTCACAAATTAATTTCGAAATATGCTCATTTATTGCACAATACTTTCGAAGTCATATTAGAATTCGAAAATTGGAATCATCCGAATTAGAACTAACCGAGTTCTTATAGAAATAACATAAAGAAAAAATCGAAATTAGTTCGAAGTAAAATAACTGCGAATCATTGGTGTATGACTGTAGCACATTTCTATAAAACAAATTTGAAAGCAAAAGGCTTTCAACGCGTATTCATAAATACCTGACTCACAAAAATCGATTTGCCTTTACAATTTAAATTATTAATCGATTTTTTAAACAAAAAATCTTGCTATGATGAACATGAGGTCAATTTTTTCAAGAAGAACATTGTTCAATAAGGCTGTAATCTGCGAACCTAACAAGTGAAAATACTAAAAACTTTGAGACAAATTAAAAAGAGAAAACTTTTCTGACGGATTCTAATAGTTAAATTTGTATTTTAAAATAATATAATAAAAGCAAAGTTTTATATAATTGTATTTCAATTTTTATGACGAATTTGAAAATCATTAGCAAATTGCAAAATTTATTATAGGAGCTAGTGACAAAGAATTGGCAAAATTTCAACGTTTTAAAAATATTTACGCACTATTTGTATTTAAAAAATGTATATGTCCTATAGTATTTAAAAATTAATTAAAAAAAGGAAAAAATTGGCAACTACATATGTACAGTTAAAACTTTTCTACAAGGGACACAAAAGGAGCCCAAAAAATCTGACCATTATAAGAGGTGTAGAGAAGCTAGCTATCTTTAATTGAGTTAACTTGGGAGGGTATTTTTTTAGGGTCCGTTAGTGGAGGTGACCGTTCAAGAGAGTGTCCGTTATGGGAGGTTTTACTGTATAATACAAACTAAATTAGCTAAAGCAAAAATATGAAATTCCACAATCGCATTCAGTAAAGTCAATTCCTGATTTTATAATGAAAACCATTTTACATCAAATGAAATATACATTATGAATGATATGATATTCAAATATAGATGAAAACAAATGTTTGCAATTTTGCAATACGAAAAGTATTTGCAAATAAAACAAAAGTAAGCAAACAATAGCACAAAATCGTTATACGATGGAAAATTAGTCGTTCAATAGCTTATTATTGTTGGAAAAAGCAATGTCTACACAGCAAACGACAAACATGTAAAATGAGTAAAACTGGGCGAGACCTTATTAAATAAAAATGGAAATTAGCTTTTTACATCAAGGTTTAAATATACATATTTCAATCGTTATTCATTATGCAGTCATTTTTTTAAGTTTAAACAGCATTTTTTACCCCTTACGAAACCATTTCCTAAATGTGCCCAATTTCCGACCGCAAAGTAAAATTGTATGTTAAGCAAAATGTTTGAGGGTTTATTCAATATTCATTCTTTTAAATATAGCAGGACCACGATTAGAATTTTCTCTCTCTGGCCTCAGGTTATTTGCAACACTTACTATGTCGGTTCAAAATTAAGTCTGTGTGTAATAAACATTTTTAGTGAATGAGTCAAAAATACGGGCTAAAACGAATTGTGCAATTGTGCAAAGCTTCAGGTCAAAAAGCCTACAGCAAAAATAAGCAAGTATAAAGTGCATTGTAACCATTAAATCGCCGGCGATATTATTCATTCGCACAATGATATAAACCGGAAAAGCAATATTCGAGAGGAAAAAAGGTTATTCCAAAACAAAGGAAAAAGATTTTTCATCAATCATGCATTGCACAAAGCAATTGGCAAATGAACATAAATGTATACAGCAACAACAGAAAAGTAGAAGAAATTCAGATGCTTATAATCCGATATAGAGAGAAGTACAGTATTGATGCTCACAACGCATACACACACTCACAATGCATATACAAAATGTCATTTACAGATGCAAGAAAACGAATAAAATCAAGATCTTCACGGTGAACAAAATGTGATCAAAGTTCGACAAAATGGTAGGTGAGAGGAATTATGTGTAGTAATTAAGATCCGTCGCATTAATTAATCAAATGTAGATAGAATACATTGATGAGTGTTCCGCTTTCATTTTAATGAAGATAATGAAGATATTTGAAGTATATGATTGCGAAACTTTTTTGCATATTGAGTTCAATAGCGAATCTAATGCGAAAGCAAAAAATGAGCGAATCTTTTTTCGTTGCCTAACGCAATGAAATCGATGAAAGAGCAGTGAATTGATTCGGCATTCAAAATGCTTCATTCTTTTTCGATAAATCGTTACTTTCGTAAAAAATAAAATAATTCGCGTTCACGATTACTTTTGAAAAAAATAAGCAAGAAAATTTTTCGCAGAAATTGGCAACCTGCATTGTTTGTTCATTTCAAACTAATTAAAACCCAATGTGTCAATAACTTTTTGTATTCTGAAAGTTCAGCAAATAACAAACGAAACAAGAGAAGCGCAAACCTTTTCAGTGTTTTCATCAGGATGCAAAAGGTCCATTGCACAAATCATTTGTGAGTCATCATTTTAAAAACCAATCTACTAAACAAGCTCTAAAGTACACAGACGCCGAGCTCTGGGTATAATACGCGTTCGGAGGCAAACAACAATTCACTGAGTTACTTTGAACGAGCGGAAATCAATGAATTTCGGTTAATTGACAGATCGCAGAACGAGCAGAGCACTAAAAATATAAACGATCACAGAGATATCTATTGCGTTGCAAATGTTTGTTTGCAAACAGAGCACCTGTCGACAGCAGCAGTCGAGAGCATCATTCGAGAAGCAGATAGCAGTGCACACGTCTATACGTCTAGTGACCGGTCGTCGGCGTGAAGCCAGAACTAGGCACACAGAGGCTGCATACCAGCAATGCGTGCGGCGCGCCATCGTTCGCAAAGAATGCGAGGGACCGGAATTCGTGAGAAGGGGCGAAAAGCGCAAAGGGAGGGGCAATGAATAGAAGCCAAAAATATTTAAAATATGCATCGATTTGCAGACACCATTCGCACAGCAATCACAAAGCATAATCAGACTTTGAGAATCGCAGCGCAAAACCACGCGTCGAACGTGAAAACGCGCGTTGCGATCAAAGCGAACGCTGCGAACGCAACGCGAACGGCACAATCGACACGAGCGAAACGAGCGACGATTGCAAACGTTTGCGAAGCAATGCTTACCTTTGCTCCGTTTACGGCGAACTGCGAACCGAGGGATGCGAGCGGCCGCAAGCAGCGAGAATCGATGCTCTGTATGCGGTTAATCACTTCGATGGCAGTGATTGCATTCGCTGCCGTTTTCGTGCATGCATTCGATTCGCGTTCACGAATACCCACTTTCAGGGTTTTACGCGTTACGCAAACAGAGTATTTTCTCGCGCTTTCCCCGCGTTTTCACTACAATCAAAGCGATGCGTGAATCGATTTCGCGGAGTGCGGCATTCATTCATTCATTCATCGCTCCGCTAATGTTTACTACGCTTTCACTAACCGGAACACAGCCGCTTACCGTCGGCGCCGGTTTCGCCCGTTTTCACTTCACGCAGCATTTTCAATTAGCTTTCTCAATCGCCAAACCTTCGCTTGAATCGGGCACTCAATAATCTCTTTTTCACAATAAGAATTATCGCATGTTTCGCTCACTTTTGTTCGTGGAAATATTGTCCTCTTCTCACAATTGAAAACCTCATTTTTCAAGTCAACCTTTACTTTTGAAGCGAACTAAATTTAATGTTGCAAATTAGAATGTAGAAAGCAAAATTTTATTTCCATTCCATTATGAAACGGAAACAACGAATTTGCGTATTCTTAGGTTATTGCTTCACAGATCGAAATCTTTATCAGCCAAATTAGCGTTCGCGTACTGAATGTTTGTGAAAACATTTTTCATTTCCGTGAGTTCACATAATGTGTACAACTTTTTTTGTGAATTTCCGTTGTTACCATTCGTTTCAATTATTTCACGATTGCCAACACTTACAATAAATAAATCTTTTTCTAAAATAGAATTTAAAAACATAATGAACTCACAAAATCAAATGCAATTAGAGTTTGATCGCTAAATGTAACATAGATGGCTTTTAAGAATTTCAGAAACGCATTGATTTGTGTGTTCGTGGGTTCTAAAAGTATGTTTCGTGAACATTAACGAAAGAAAGATTCGTTGCTATTGTTGGTCATAGAAATTCTGAGATTACCCATCAATGAAATGAGTGCAAATTAAATCTGATGAACGAATTTTTATAAAAAATTAAGTACAAATGAATTTCATCACAAAATGTAATACTTTAAATGAATAATGAACAAATGAGTTACAATGAACAAATCATTACTCTAATTTTGGCTGATTTTTTAGTTTCGGCAAATCAAGAATCACTCCCTTTTTGACATCGTCTTTATAATGATGTGTTGTTTTAAAATCATTAATCAAGCCGTACTTCTCCAAATAATTTCTAGTTGCAAGTGACTGCTCGATTACTCCGCAAGATTTATATTCGTATTTTCCAGTGTAAATGTTATTTTTCTTTCTCTTTACACGAGGTTTTCTCGCTTCTCTTTTCTCTTCGTACAAATATTTCGACACCAACGCATTTATTATTAAAGTTTGTTCAGAAGGTTGACGATTTTCGCACGAATTGACATTCTTTTTCGCCTTTCTACTCCTTGACGGAGGAATATATCTGCTTTCAAAACTATCAGATTCACACGCGCTTGACTCACTATTCTTTAAAACCTCATTGATGTTATCACTGATGTTGAGTAATATTTTGTCGTAAAACTCGGTATATCTATTGTTGGAAGTTTCACCTCTTTGAGATTCTAAACTTTCATCACTCTGTCCTTCTCTTATGATTTGCATTTGAGTATAATCCCTCTGTTTTGATGCCATACGTATTTTCTTTTCTTTTTCGTTTGTGTTTGAAACCTCAGGCATAATCACGCTTGTCATCGTTTCGACGGATCTAGTTTCTCGAGTTGGTTTCTTCGTTACAATATCTTGCAATTTCAACAAACGTTCAATTTGTTGTGAAATCCGTTTTAACTTTTCGTCTTGTTCTCGTAGCATACGACGAATATCATCATCACTATTTTTACGCTCACTTTCACATTTAGCAGTATTCGATGGAGTCGAGCGGATATGCGATTGTTTTACTTTCATCGAATTTTCCTTGTTCCTGCAATGAAAACAAAATAAAATTATGTGTCAATGTTACAGATTGAAAAATAAGATCGAACCGAATAATAGGAGTAAAATCATTCGCAGTTTCAAATGCGTGTACACTTGGAGGATAGATGGTTTTAAATTTATGGTTTGTTGAAATGTTTCGATAAGGTTTGTGTGCATTGAGAGCCACATTTTCGACGAGTTCCTCGACATTTTTGAGAGGAAAATGTGTGCAGTGATCGTTTGGCGGTCGCGCCCTCGATGCAAACTGTTGCTGCGATTTTACCGTCCGCCACTCATTCGATGAATGCGACGATTGCAACGAGAGGCTGAGATCGGGAACAAAAGGACGCGTATTGATCACCTGTAATTATGAATCAAACAAATGATTTGCACTCAAATGCTCGCTGTACACGTAATAAACATTCAATGCGACTTACACGCGGAGGTTCGGGAATCGGCGGCGGTAATTGCGTCCCCAGCACGGGTTGAATCACTTTTAATGGCGTTCGTCGATTTTCTTTATTCATCGCTGCGTTTAAAGCACAAAAGAAACACTTTTGAATGATTCGAAACGCGTTCCATTTTCAATCATCGCTTTTTTTCTCATTTTTTGCGCGCCTTTCTTTTTAAAACGGTTTTCGTCTTTTTTAAATTTCGCTAAAAGCGCCATCTTCCATATGTATTATGCACTAATTTTCGACAACAGCAAAGTTCAATTTCTTGCATTGAAAATAATTTTTTTTTTTTTAAATTCGACTTTTCATTATTATTTTTAAATTATTCAAATGCTTTGTAAAATCTCTGCGTTCTGTCCCTATTCAAGCGCCAATTTTTGAGATTTCATTCGATAGAAATTATTAACTACAGTAAACCGCACAAAAATTCCCCACCCCAAATGCGCATATAAATGTTTTACATGCTAGGATGGGGGATTTTTGTGCGGTTTACTGTAATTAAAATATTGTGCTTTTGCGACCACAAAAATGCTTGTATCTATCGAAGAAGAAATTAAATCATAGGAAAAATTAAAGAAGTAGTTCTACAAAATCTATTTTTGCTGAAGCATAATTCACGATGTTGATGAAAGAAAGTTCAAGTTGCAAAGTTTAGAAACTCAAGTTGCATCCTAAAATGATCACTGACAGTTCTCAATGCTCAAACTAAGTGACAAATAAAAAGAATTTAATTTCAATAACTAGCGAGCGGATTTTTATTTGATCACATATTCTCAACTGATCCTTAAAATGATTTCTAAGGCCAAACTTGAATAAAAATTTTCAATAATCAAGTAGTGAAAATCACTCTTTTTCACACTCAGCATATAATCACATAAGTCAATTCAAAATCATATTTTCATAAAATATTTTAAATACACACAAATGACGCAAATGAAAAATCAGCAACTTTCTTTACCACAATACAAAAACTAAACATAACTTGACTGCATCAGCTTGTATCCCTAGATTCATGACAAATAGTAACGAAAGAAGCTTGTTAAATCACTAGAAATAGCAAATTATACTCGTGACAATATTTATATGCTATCAATTCCATTTAAGTTTGAATTTTCAATGGATAAGATAGCATATTAATGTAGCCACGAGTGTATACTTTATGAGCAGTTAGGAGCGAAACATTCTTAAAAATATATAATCGTAACAGAACCGCAAAAGTTGAGGTTGAAATTCTAACCAAATTATCAGACCTCTTAACAGTTCTGTTGAACCGTAACCATCTTAAAATCGTAAATACATTAAGAACGATACCATATCACAAAACTATAACCATAAGTGTCCAAAAATTGGTTGAAATGTAATAGAGTACCAAAAACAAGAAAATTAAATTTAAAAATGATAGAATTTGAGAAAGAACTAAGTTTTGAAAACACAAGTTACAATTAAATTTTTAAACATTCTTTGTCTGTCTTATGACTGAGTTGGATCCATAACCGTTCTGATATTAGTACCGTGGGGTTCCGGTTTGTCCGTCTAAAAACCGTAAGCGTTTCGCTTCCTAATGGACAGGAAATCGTGAGGAATTGTTAGCAAAAGGTCAGTTTTTAGGTTTTTGCGGCAAAAATTAAATAAATATTAATAGAATAAAATAAAATAAAATATTAAATTGAATCAAGAAAAGTGAAACATCATTTCAAGAGTTTAATTTAGAAATTGTCGGTAAAAACACTTTTGTGAAATGGTGACAAGATTAATTTTTGAATTCAACTCATCATTGCTATCGAAAGATTGATATACAAATTGATTAGCATTAAATTATTGAGCGCATAATTAACACATTTTTTTACTTTTTAGCACATATCACATCACATATTTTGGTAAATTTTGAGCACAAAATCCTGTCTCTACTACTAACACTGTGTCAGAATGTGATAAAATTCGTGAAAAAAGTAAATTATGCGACAAAAATCGGTTCCAAATTGTTTACAGCTCAACGACTAAATGCATTTTATTTTATAGTTCAAAAAATTTCTGTTTAGAGAGCCTCGTGA